>JARHVA010007347.1:65000-165000 GCA_037957365.1 Torreya grandis
AATAGTTTTAATTAAAGGAGCATAATTTAAAACTAAAACTCTGTGTGTGTGTGTGTGTGTGTGTGTGTGTGTGTGTGTGTGTGTGTGTGTGTGTGTGTGTGTGTGTGTGTGTGTGTGTGTGTGTGTGTGTGTGTGTGTGTGTGTGTGTGTGTGTGTGTGTGTGTGTGTGTGTGTGTGTGTGTGTGTGTGCACGCGTGTGTGTGTGTGTGTGTGTGTGTGCGCGTGTGTGTGTGTGCGCGCGCGCGTGCGCGCATGCGTGCGTGTGTGTGTGTGTGTATTTATAGATTTTGGTAATAATTATAATATATATTTGGTCATTTGAATTTTCAATGCAGTAATTAATTTAATAAAAATAAAAATAAAATTAATGACAATCATATAAATAAGTTTAAAATATAAGAGTGGAAACCTTAATTCTAAAAATAAAATAATAAACAAACAAACATGGTCTTTTGCCACTAAATAGTTAACCTAATGGAGAGATGACCCATTTTGAAAAATTAGCCAAGTTAGAAATGTACGTGGAAGGATAATGAAGAATAAATATGTTGGAGGAAGGGTTGATGATGGAGAGAATATCAACCATATCAAGTAAGGAGATTCAATGAAACCAGGCAAGGTATTTCTCCTTTCTAAATCCTTGATTATTTTTCCAAAATAATGAATAGATTAGATAATGAATGTGTTTTAAAAATGATTTATTCTTCTTCAAAAATAAAAAATAAAAAATATATATTTATCTACAAACCATAGACCTCTAAAAACCTCTTGATTTATCTCCATTTTCCCTCCTAGATTGAATATAATGAGTTCTTGTTCACACACACACACCAAAATAATACCAAGTTTTTTTTAATGTATTTAAGAATCATTTATTTAAAACAAAATATATACATAAAAATTTATGTTTATTTATTTTAGATATATTGAGGAAGGGGGGTTGAGCCGTCTCAACTCCCTCCCATAATAGAGATGGGAGGGGGATAGGCCCAATGGCCCTCACTAGCCAAGCCCAGACTGATCGATGACAATGGCCACAACTAGGGCTTAAGGCCCTAGTCATCGGCCATGGGTTGTTGGCCCAAACCATAGTATGGTTTACTAAGTTTAAAAAATAATAATATATATTTACAACCAAAAAAATATAAGTAAATAAATAAAATTGAATAAATAAATAAATATATAAAATAATATTTTATATTATTTTTTGTTAATAATAAGTTTAATATTAAATATGGGTATAATATTAAACTACACACATATATATGAATAAATAAAATAATATTTTGTATGATTCAAGATTATTATATATTTAATATTAGATGGATACATACATACATACATACATATGTGCAATTTTAGGACACTTTTAAAGATGATACTTATAATTTTTTTCCAATTCTATTGTATTTATGTTTCCAAAATTTTAGCTCAGAATGTATATGTAAATGTATAATTAAAATAGTAAAAATTAATAGATGTGAAGTTTTGATTTAAATGCAAAAGCATACTTGTGTTTGGGTGTGTGTGTGTGTGGGTGTGTGTGTGGGTGTGTGTGATTTAAATGCAGAAGCATACTTGTGTGTGTGTGTGTGTGTGTGTGTGTGTGTGTGTGTGTGTGTGTGTGTGTGTGTGTGTGTGTGTGTGTGTGTGTGTGTACACTTATTTTAGTATGGGAATATATTATGGAATTGGATTACATATCCACCTTTGTGTAAAGAATATACAGTTAGTTTTTCTTAATTACTGTTAGGAATGGATTTAATCCATGAGGAATTTATAAAATTATGGAGATTTTATTCACAATAAAATACCTCTTTGACATAGTCCAATAAATTTATAATGAAAATTTCCCTTTTATTATAAGTGTTATTCAGATTGTTAACTATACAAATACATAAATTTTAGTAACAATATTTTATTTGAGATTTTGACAGTTTAGTTCACTTGTGTGTACCTTGTAAATAATGGTACAACTAATATTCACCTTAATAGGTATGTGGTAAATTATCTCCCTTGTCTTGTGATCTAAAAAATTTATGAATGAAAGCCAATGTAAAAGATCCATCTATTTTCTTATTCACACCTCGAGGGTAGCTCAAAAATCTTATATACTTGCAATTTTTGCATAATTATTTTTTCTATGATAGTATTGTCATGTTAGTGTGATTTGACTTTTTTGCATTTGTATTGGTATAATGTGTTGTTATTGTATTAAAATGGTAATTATCTACATTTGATGATGATGAGATCGGGTACCAATCAAATAAATTTTATCTTGTTAAGATCAACCCTTCTTATTGCATAGTATGTAAGTTAATACTATATGTTATGTCCTGTTGCTTAAATATTTATTTAATTTCTCTATTAATTTTTAAAAATGAAGTATTTAGGAAGGATAAGTCCCTTTCTCAGTGTAAGTTAACCCCCTTATTTATTATTTTGTAGTGCATATTGGTGAGTACCTAAAGTAGTTAGATTACAAGAATTTAATATTTATTGTGTTCTAAAATTTAAAAGTGTAAATTAAAGTATTGAAGTGACTTATTTCTTATTCCATGATTGGTGAATAATTAGTTGTAATCCAAACCCATACGTGGGGTTAGGCATTAATTTATTTTTAAATACTTGGTGTATGGTTTAAGTGTATACACATAAAGGTGTATATAGCTAGAGCATTTTATATACTTGTAATTCTATCACTTTTTATTGAAATCAAATTAATACATCTTATTTTACAATAAAATAGTTATTTATTTTTCCATAAATTGTTAGTAATTTAATCTTATAATTTATTGGTGTTGTCATGATGTTATACCATTTGGAAATAATGTTCTTATGTAGGGTTGAATTTAAAAAGCCATAGATTTATTTTAACTCATTCACATAATACAAGTTATTTTAAGCATAAAGGCACAACTTGATAACTAAATCTTGTAATATCTCTAAGAATATGGATTTAGGCTTGTTATATACTCATAGTTTATAATGAATCAATGGAGGATTTTAAAATATAAATATGATTGCAATTGAGCCTAATATATTGCATTGGCCTCCTTGAATTTTGAAACACTTAATAAATAAACTAAGCCAAAAAGTTATATAATCCAAGTTTATGTCAAACAAACTAAAGTATAATTCATTTTTAGACAACAAAACCTTAATCAAATATTCCATTTCCTCAATATTTATTGTTATAATTTCCCTCTTGGGTGTTCTTAATAAATAAATTCTAATTCTAATATAATGGATCAAACATTTTTGCAAATTAAAGAATATGATTAACCAAATTGTTTTCCCTAGTGGTGGGAATTTTTGCATGTTTTAGCATCTAGTTATCCTTCAAAAATTGAGTTTTAAAAATATATAAAGTGGTATATACTTGAATATAAAACTCAACAAAATATATCTCTAGCTAAGATAATAAGTTTCTAGTACCATAATAATTTTTATCTCATCCGATCTAAAATGGTGCCTTGATTCTAAAAGATTTTCATAGGAAAAAATCCTTTTTACCTTACTATTTTTTTGGTGAATGCACTCTAGAATCGATGTCTAATAAATGGTTAGAAATGTGTTAAGTTAGAAATGAAAACTATTTTACAATAATTTTACCTTCATATCAATGTAGGAGCCTTTGGTTGCAGATTTTATTTCTATTTTATATTTTTAGTGACCACTTTCCAAATTAAATTTATTCAAAAATTTATGTTGTTCCTAATTTTAACCTATGAAGTCATTCTAGAAAGGGTATTGTAGTAATTTACGAGTTTACCATTTATTGAATATGAAAGTTGTAACATTTTTATTTGAGTTTCATGTTCATATATAACTTTTCATCATTAATTTTTGATCCATTTGATACTTTTAGTGAGTCCTTCTTGAACCCTATTTGTTATTTTTTTAGTGCATCAAAAAATGTTATTAAATTTAGTTTGGATTGATATAATTTTTTTCATATCATTTACTCATGTTATGAAATGAAACTTCTATTTTAATGGTGTTTACATACAAATTTGACCCATTACTTTATAATAGTGTAAAATTTTCTCTAGGTATTTGTTTCAACATCATTTTACAACCTATTTATCCCCATCAAACCTTTGTAGCCTTAAGAGTAATTTTGAATTATTTTACTAGAGTGTTGGCATGATTATTCCTATGATTGTGATTATTCTTATACTTATGCTTGATAATTTTACCTAAGTTATGATGTGATCCTTCCCTGTTTTCAAATTTTTACTTATCAAAATCATCTTCTACTTGATTATGGGGTTCATGGCAAATTTGTAAAGAGAATTGAAACCATATATCTTTAATTGTATATGCATTTTTTTGTGACATTTGGGACTCACCTTGGGTGAGACAACTAGCACTTGAATCAATAATAACTAATCTAGGTTATATTTGAGTCTTGACTCTTTGTGCATTTTGCTTTATAGATCAAAGTGTAACCAGTTGGACCACAAATTTTTTGTGGTAATGTATTTTTGTGTTTGCTTGATTTTGTATGCCACTTTAGTGTCACTATATTTATTTCATTAAAGTTAGTGTGTTCATTAGAGTAAAAAATGGTGTGGTTTTAAGTGTGTTTGAGATGTAAATTTTGGGCATTATACATTTACTCCTACATCACACACATCCCCATAACTTTCTAAGTGGCTTCTCCATGTTGGTAAGAGTAAGCACCATGTCCTTTTCCACAACCAAAATCTTAATCAGAGTAAGTAGTCACTAAGGGAACTCCCATGGATTCCCTTGACAAAAAAATCTTTCTTTATCTTCAAAAGTTAAATAGCCTTGTATAAAAAAATTAATGATATATCTATCAATGGTAGTCTTGGTCTAGTAGTCTACTACATAGGTCCAATCAATATCTAGGTTTCCCATTTCTTATAGCTATTCTTTGAGCCATGTTATGAGTTCAATCCTTTATGGCTAAAAATAATACTATTTCAATTTGGGTAACCAAGCAGTTATTAGCTCATGCAATTCAAACCATAATATTTTTTAGATTTCACCATAGATATGTTCCTCAATAATTTCCTTCATAGTTTTCCCTATTCTTATTCCTTCCTCTTCAGTAAAATTTTAAATTATTTCATCAAGCCATATATTTATATCTTTTTATCCCGGTAACCTTATTAACATGTTTGAATAAAGTTGCATGCTCACTGTACCATTTTTAGTAGAGGTTCCTAGAAAACCCTTTAGAACATGTTAGTATAGGGATAACTTGTGCATGAAGTAACAAAATCAAATATTTGATGGTAATTTAGACTGAATATATTCATTAACAATTAAAAAAAATAGACACATAAATAAACATGTTCCTATTACAATCTAAACAATCAGTATAAACTCATATGATTAATAGATTAAACAAATAGAGTATTCATTATGCATAAAATAATGATAAAATATACATAGGAGAACCATTTCAAAATAATATGTATTGATATATATCACATCATAACCATATTCAAATACTATTAAGTGTTAAATATAGAGTTTTAACCATCATTGTCTCTTTATATTCTAGCCTTTTGATATGATCAAAAGGAGTGACTCTTCACATTTTGACATCTAGCATTATGCTTACATCAATCAAATACATACAAAAATATTCTATAAAAGGTAAAATGAGTGAAAATTTCACATGTGTCCAATAGATATAATTTGGAATTTTACTAGGCTTGTTGTACACAACACTAGGTTGGTTAAATAGAATCCTCTATTATAATAGGAAATAATAGGGTCCATCTAACCTATAGCCACCAACATGTATAGTCCATTATTCACCCAACATCATTTGAATCTACAATAGCTTTAGGTGGGTCTACATTGTTTATAAAGAGACGAGGAAAAAAACACTACTTGGCTACAACCTATCACCATGATGGGTGGTTAATTTAAAACTATGAGTACAAGGATACCTCGTTGGAGCAACCTTGTGTTGAATACTAAATCACTATGTCACCCTCTCAAACTAAAATCTATAAACCATTCTTATAAATCAATATTTAACCACATACTAAATCACACCCTCTGAAAGTAAATGGGATTGTTGGGACAATCTAAAAATCCTCAATATGGTATCCAAGTAATCATAGCTGGAGATAACCTATTCAAATGAATCAAATATCCATCATACTTTGAGCTCTTTGTATCTTACAAACCCACCTCTCTATAAATATTTTATGGTGGGAATACTATTAACGAGGACCTCCAAAAGTTTGTGTGTATAACTAAAAATAAAAATTTCATAAAACAAAATGAAATATAAGGACTAAAAAAAATTAACCTTTTTATATTAGGTGACTTTATGTTATAATTGCCAATTTTTCAAACTCCCTAGATAATACTTCCCAAATATGTGCACAAGATATATCCAATCCTATTTATCAAATTCACTCTATGTAAATTATGCTGGGGCACATTTTATATGATCTTCTACATGGTAATGTTTCTATTAAAATTCATTATAAACTACTTAATTTAAATCTCTATTTTTCTCCTTACACACTTGTTTGTCCTAATTCCAATGAAAAGGGTGAGTAATCCTACCAATTATTAAGATATTGTTAATATTTATTTATAAATTATTAAAATTATAAATTACGTAAATATATAATGGATACTAAATCATGTACAAATAAAAATATAATAATTATTTGAAATGCAAATAATTCAAAAAAATATTATATAAGAATTAATCAAAATAAAAAATACTAAATAGCAACATTTTCTTTGATAAGTAATGAGTTTATCAGGACTCTTTTCCATCTATTAAAAAAGATTATAAAAAATAGACCCAATTAAAACACCAATATCTACAAAACAACCAAAAACCAAATAGCCGAATGGCCAATAACTAACCAAGCTAACAACTACCCACCAACAAAGAGAGAAAACAATAAAATAACCACTGAAACATACCCAAAAGATTAAAAAATTAATGAAAGGGGAAATAATCCAAGATATTAGTCATCCCTCTTTTATTTAATTTTTTATGTTTAACCTCCTACCATAGACCATGGTTAGTGTCCATCATAACCAATTATTTATCTGAATTCTAAAAGTTTGAGAATACCTTTGCAAACAACTCTTTATCTGAATTTGAATTCTTATACTCATGACCTCTCTTAAGCCCCCTGCTATAATTTTCATAGTTATGATTTGAAATTTTTCATCATCCCATTCAATGGACACCACTTATTTGACATATTTTTATGGCTCACCACTCCCTTTCTCCATCTCTAAATTTTATTGACCTTCAATATCGTAAAAATATCTTCAACCACCATCTCTAGATCTGGTGTACTCCAACTCCTCAATTTTGGATTCACCCCATTTTTCATTGGAAATTGAGATTAAACTTGATAAAAATATGACTAAATATTCCATGACTATTTATAATTATTACACCTAAACACTGTATTTCATAATCAATAGTTTGGGCATGACTGTGTTTCCCATTTTTTAGGATAATTTTATTTGGTAATCATTGGTTAAGATATAAATCTATGCATATGCAAACATATGTTCATAAACACATGGAAAATATTTATAGATAAATTTTCATGAAATTTCCCAAAGAATATCTGATTAGCTTCACCACTGGCCAAAAATATAGAGGTATATTTCAAAGCTTGACCTAAACAGGCATATTTGTAACTGAAAGAGTAATCAAATCAAACTCTAGAAAATATGGATTAATAAACAAACTTGAAATCCCAAAGAATAAAAAAACCATTAAAAAATATTTTATTATAGTATTCCTAATCCTAGAAGTGAATTAAAAAAAATACTTTTGAATAAAGGGATATTTCACATTTTTAGTCCATGTTTCAAAAACCCATTAATATAATGCTACAATTTTAGGCCATAAACCATCAAATCTATAAATTAATGCATCTTGTGAAAGGGTATACTGGTAATATAAAAAATCATGATTAAAAACCTCGACTAAATTAATCTTAGATGCTTGATCCACAATGTAAGCTTGAGGATAAGGAAGGGACTACTTCGAATTTAAATTAAACAAAGCATTTTTAACCACACCCTTGAAAGTCACTAGTTTGGATGGTTTGAAAAATGATGATTTTTATTGGCCTTCCACACCTCCGCACAATATAAAATTCATTAAAATTATTTAATCCTTTCCTATTTTATATCTTGACAATGGAATAAAATCTTGTAGGACTCTACCCTCATAAACCAAACATAAAGAATCAATTGAAAAGACAAATAAAAACTCCAATTTATACTTTATATCCCCCCAAATATTTATCTTCCACCCATATGAAATTATCCTTCCCTAATAAGGATCATATAAAAATATAAAATCTAATCCTTTTCCTTATATATCTCTTAAAAAACCATAGAATTGTTATTTAGTTTGGTTTTGTCAAACAATTCATTGTCATGGATCAACTGTTGAGAATGAAGATGAAAGTGTGAATCTTGGTTACTCTCCCCTATAAATTGATAATATCTAGACCATTTATCCTTCCTTAAATGAACTAATTATCCCCCTCTAGTATACTTTATACACTTTCACTCTAAATTTGAGCAAAATAAACCCTCCAAACCAAATTCATCACAGGTAAATTGTCAAATATTTCGTAACTCCTTGCTTTCTAGAAATAGTTGTCAGTTTATTAAGGAGTTTTGTATACACCACATAATATGTTGATTTATAAATATCTACCACCACCTTAACCTAGATGACAACCCAAAAATTGAGCAATGACCAATCCTTCATTAGCATTGGTCACATCCCCTACCGACCCTAAAAACTTCTTTTGATGGTCTCTAACTTCCATTCTACCTTATTTTTCACTAATGCCTACTCATCAAGACCATTCTAAGCCAAACGTAGTTTCTATGTAAATCTATTGTCCCAACATAGTCATCATCACCTTAGAGTCAAAATATTCCCATCCATACATTGTCACTCTGATTGTAAATGTGTCACACTACAAAACCATAGTTGAGCCTTTTTTTTGACATTATGAATCCCTAAATACCAACATTATAAATTTTATAAACATGTTTTTTCCTCATGCTTAACCCTTAAATTTGATTCTAGTATAGGGGTACCTATAAGGTTAACAATATAGAAATGAATAAGCTCAAGGGTCATAAATATATTTATAGCTAGCCGATTTATTTTTAGACCCAAATACATAACATTCTAAATATATACTATTGAGATATGCTAAAAATAAAAAGTACAACTATTGATTGATATTGTAATGAATTGAAAAAAAAGACTACTTATTTGTTTTACTATGTGTATGCAAATTTGGGTAAAATAGGCTATAAGTGGATTAGAGAAATATTGTAGAAAAATCATATTATGGAATTTTACATTTTGTTGCCTCTAATGTTTGTGTTAGATCATATGGTTGCTTTGATGCTAGTTTTTTAGTTAGATGTAGGTGTCCAGTATAAAATATTAACTAGATATATATGCGACCACCTAGATCCTTATAGGTTTTTTATTACCTTTATTTTTTTGTGTTTAGATTAAGTGTACATGATGTCACTCTTTGTCAAATGATCAAACCCAATATTCCTCTAACTTAGAATGATTGTGGTAAAAAAATGGGTTATTAGGCACATGGTGTTAAGATTCCCCAAGGACCATTCTATCAATGGGTGCTACCTAAATATCCAATACTCTAAAAAGGGCCTCAAAATTGTGTATTTCTCCCATATATGTCGGATTATGTGTGCATAATGATGTAATGTGTGATAAGCAAGTATATATAATGACCTAGCTTGTAACATGTAAAATATGACTCATGGGATACTCCTTCAGTACTTTAGAACTATAGTAATATTTATCCTATGTATGATATGTAAATATGGATGAATAAAGAATATTTGGTCACTTGAATGCTTGATTTAATGCTTTTGTTAAGTTTCCTTATGAGTTCTTGATATTTTCTAGGTCTTTTCTAGGTATGGAATGAATGAGTATTGATCTTGTATATATACCAATCTATTTTGAAAATATATCACACTAAATCACTTAGGCCATCCTTTAGATATGTTTTATTTATAATTGGATGTCTTTTGGGAACTAAACACTTAGTTTAAAAATGGACACTAGCATTGACATAAGCATTTTATTGGGATACAAGTGCCTAGGAAGCTACAAAATAGGTACAGATCCAAATCATGAAAAAAAAGGATAATTATCATTTTATAGCATTTTTCATAGTATGAAGGCTTGGTCATAATAATAATAGTGGTTAGATTAAGATATAATAAATTTAAGAACAAGAGATAGTGAATTTAATCTTTTTGACAATGGTAAGGTCTTAGAACTGAAGGATACAACCATGATAGTATTTTTCAAGTGTATAAGAATAATTTGATATATAATTCAAATTTAGTGTCTATATTACCCCATTTAATCTAGAAGTGAAATTTCTAGTTTAAACGAAATAAATGTATACTTAGGTGTGTATAACACACTTTGTCTTTTTACGTGTCCCACTTGAGTGATTTTATGTTGACTAATCTATAACCAAGAGCATGTTCCAATATATAATTAGTGCATATAAGCTATAATTGAAAGAATTTGAATTGATTGAAATTAAAGCTAGAAAGGTTAGGAGTAAACTTGTGTATCAATGAAACCATCTTTCCTTTTGG
This sequence comes from Torreya grandis, assembly GCA_037957365.1. Lineage (NCBI taxonomy): Eukaryota > Viridiplantae > Streptophyta > Pinopsida > Cupressales > Taxaceae > Torreya > Torreya grandis. The sequence goes on from JARHVA010007347.1 coordinate 75,672, forward strand.
TATTTTTTTTTTGAAGATATGATTTATTATGAAGCCTTGGAGATAATATTAGGAAAATTTAGAAACCTAAAAGTGCATACATATACATATATATATATATATATATATATATATATATATATATATATATATATATATATATATTAGAGGACATCATACCCCCAACCTTGGTGAAAATGTTAATTTACATACATCCATTGAGTTCATCTCAATCATGCAACCCAATCATACTTATAACCTAGAGAGTATGAGTGATCCAATCAAATCACACTATATATATAGTTAGGGTGGATGATTTAATCACTTCATCATATAAATCTGGTGAAGTTAGCTAATTCAATCAAGTCTAACTTATAAATTTGGTGGGATTGAGTGATTTAATCACCTCAACCTTGCCAAAAGGTGAACCAACTACTATGTAGATTGGCTCAATAAAGTCCATAAAAATCCATCCTATGTATGATAACAATACAAATAGTATTTGAAATGTGAAATTTGATATGATTTTATAATTTAAAGTGATCTTCTATTTGGGATATGTAATTCATAGATGTATCAAGATGAAACATAGGTATAAAAATGGTACTAATGTATAAAATGCTACCACAAATGCATATTTGAATAATATAACTATGAAATATGGACAATTTTTATATTTTCAAGTATAGAAGGCATTTTACCATGACATGCCTGTACTAAATATATAGAATATAAGAATTGGTGTAACTGTGGAGAACATGTTTCCATAACATGCTGCCAATATAATCTGAAACTATAAAAACTTTGGAATCCATGCCTCTGTGACATGTCCTAATTGATATGACCCACATTTCGAGGTGAAAATTTGGTAGTTACCTTACCTCAAAAGGATATGATAATTGTATAATTTGTGTAATGATCATGTAACATATATGAGTAGCATGTTTAGGTTGACATAAAAATATTTTACATATATGTGATCATGTCAAGTCTTAAGATGCATGATGTGAATCATGGAAATGTCTAGAAAGTAAAAATAAAATCTCAACAAGAAATAAATCACACACATAGGAGCACTCAAAAATAAGACAAAAGGCAATGGTTCAAGGAGACCTCATTCAAAGGACATGTTGAAATGTCACACAATCAAAGGGACATTACTTAGTCAAAGGTCCACAAAGTATATAATAACATGTTCAAATTTCCACATATAACAATATATGACATATTCAAAGTTAAAAATAAGAAAATAATGTCATGAGGGTCATAAATAATGGAACGTATTAAAATGATCAAATAAGTCATATAATGTGAGATAATAACAAGCAAAAGACACACTCAACGAAGTACTAAAAAGGAAAGAATGGAATCAAAATCAACCAAAATAAGCATATAATAATGGTCCTTGGATATGACTTATCAAAGTGTTAATGACATAGCATATCAAGTACACTATTTAATATCTAAGCATGTATAAAAGCATGTGTAACTATGCAAGACCAAACAAGATAATATAAATGATTATATAATAATGTAACATGCATGTATCATGATCAAAAAATTAGATACCTTAATATATTAATGACATGAGTAGAGGGATGGCCCATCGTCCATATGTGCATATATCATGTGCTTGGGTATGTTTGTATCACTCAAAATATGCATTAAACATATATGTGTAAATAGAGATAAATGATATGAAATTTACCAACATATAACCAACATCATAGATGCCAAAGAGCTAATAAAACATGGAAATGATGAATATTTTTGGATTTTTAAGTTTTTTTATTTTTTTAGTGTTTTTGCATTATTTGAAAAGATTAATCAAATAATTCTTTGTCATCAAAAGGTATAGGATCAATTGAAACATTTTTCAACATTTGTTTGTAGATGCATTTTGTCACCTCCTTAATTTTATATGTAATTTTTTTATAAAATCCATCGGTAGGGGAGGATGACCATATCCATCATGGTATATGTAAATATCCATATCCATAATAGTAAAGATGATAAACATATGTGTAGTATTTAATTTTGTATTCTAACTAGTGAACCAATGTTGTCCAAATTTGAATGTAGAATGTGATTCCCAATATATTATCATGTTAACCATCTCTAATCCACATGATAAAGGTAGGTTGGCATACCCATGATATTCTAGAATCAATGGAAAGTATATGTATTTAGTTATATTATGGCCCAACTATTGAAGAAATGTGGTGCTACAAATTGTATCCCAATTGTTCCAATCAAACTTCATATGTTAATAATAGACCCCATAAATATTATTACTAATAGCTATATCTAATGAGTGTCATTTAACTCTTCATTTAATCAATCTCTTAGATTGATGTCTATTAAACTAGGGCCAGTGTCTAAATCTATCTGTAATAATGTTTTTTTGGTGGTAGATATATATTGGTATTTAGGGGGGTTTGTAAATCTTAATCTAAATTTTACAAATGAAAGGATGTTTCTACACTGGTTGTTTCACACTTGCTAAAATAAGAAATTAATTATCAATCTAAACTAATTCAATCCTTTTTCTTTAAATCAAAATGCACTTAATATAATTCACACCTTCAATCCTTTTACTTTAAATCAAACACACTTAATCTACTTCACACATTCTTGAAAATGTAAACACTCAACTTAACTATTTAACAAGAAATACTATGCTAAAACACACTTGATCTGAAAGGAAATAACTATTGAAGTGCAAATCTTAAATCTACTTCTTAAAAATCATTCCCTCATCTATGTATGTGAAATATTCAGATTATCTAGTATCATAAAATTAACTAATATAAACATAAATACTATACAAAAGTTCTTGGCTCCAAGGAGAGTGGGCCATTGCTCTTCTTAGAGTCAAGAACAGAGTCTACTCAGTACTAAAAGTTGGAATGATATTGCATTAAACAATGAAAAGATAGAAAATTTAATATATAATAAATTTTGTGTGTAAAAACTGTATTCATCCTCATTCTAAGACAAATATTTACATATTTATGCTAATAAAATCAAACTAAAGAAAGTATATATAAAAATAGAATTACTTAGTCAATCCATTTATCCCTAAGATAGGAGATTTGGATTTGATCAAGATGCTACAAAATCTATTTATCATGATAAGATAGTTGTATTATCCTATAATAGTTTTAATGTTCAAATATATACAAAATATATCAAGATTGAATCCTTCAAAATAGGAAGTGAGTATTTATTTGATGTGATTCTAGTTGGAATAATCTTATTCTTTTGGACTAGTTGTAAACTTATTCTTTTGGACTGGTTGGAATATAGATTTCAGACTTGTAGAGTCCATATAAATAGTCATAAAGAGTCCATATATATGGTCCTACAGAGTCCATAGATAGATTTATATTTTCTTTGAGCTATTGATGATGATGATGATGATGAATTCTTTCTTGATTTCCACTTTAAATGATCCTTTAGTCTACACACATAGCTTTTACCCAAGTCTATAGATATGGATTAAGAGAGTCCGTAGTTATGGACTAAGTGAGTCTGTAGCTTCACAAAACTAGGATCAAAACTGGATTTTCTATAAAATACTACTTCTATCATATTTCATGTATATTCTTCAAAAATCAAACAATAAAACATGTTGCTTGTTAACATTAATGAAAAAATAATGACACAAACTTTGGTTTGATGTAAATGAGATAAAGTATCTATTTTCCATGCTAAAGCTAGCTAAAAGTCTAAGATTTGCATAAGATTATATCCTTAAAGAGATGAAATGAAGGAAACACCATATTAATAATAAGCCATATTTAAAGCTCATCATCTCCCCCAATATTTACCTTTTAAAAGTCCCATTGTGATAATTCATCCAACTTCAATGGTTCTAGGTTTGTTCTCTATGCCCTTACTTAGATCATAGTCATCAAATTCATTTGTGATATGATGATATGTATTGCTTGTAAATCCTTTATACCTTTGAACTATTTATTTCTAGATGTTAAATTATTCATCAGATTGAGTTACCTTATTCTACCATCTTGAAATTAGTATAATGAGAAATGGAGGTCTATACCTCATTCCAATCCATGTCTTCTCTTCTCTAGAATTTAATACTTCCATAATTTCTTCAAGAATTTCTTCAAACCTTCTACTCCATATTAGATTATTAGGGTACATAACTTCACATCTTTTGAGAGAGATTGCTAACTAGTCCCATCTTTTCACACTAGCAACAACAACTGAATCAAAGTTTTGTCTTGTGAATAGATCAAATGAAATAATGTAGTCATACAAAGCTTACAAATAGTGGTCTTTGATAATAGTGTTTAGATAATCTTTCTTAAAATTTTGTTTAATCAATTTAGGAATGGAGAAGGCTGGCCTAATGCATAATCATGTAGTTTTAGCATGCTCTGTATATTCTTCAAATCTACATTTCCAATCCAAATGATTCTTGAAGGTGGAATGGAGTGATCTCAATTGGACTTCTCCTACATGTATATTTATCAAAAATTTATTGTGTTCATGATCTCCTATTATCAAATCATGTAGATAAAATTCACAAAGGAGATCTTGATTATTAGGCTTATTACTGTAAAATATTTATAAAAATGCAAATGAATTAAAAATCTTGTAGGGAAGATGGAAAGATATTTTGAGAATTTGCCATCTATAGAATTGTTTAAATAGAAATAGACTATATGCAGGAGTAGGACTTTTGCAAGCCAAAAGAGCCTCTCCTAATTTACAAGCATTCTTCAAGTCTTCTTCCAAAGTCTGAGTTTTAGTTTCTAACATATTTTTTTCACTTTCTAATATCTTATTTGTAGTGACTAAAAATTTATTCTTCTATTTTAATGTTTGGTATTCCTCTTGAGCCTGATGCAACATTTCTAATGGATGAATGTCTGGAGAGTTGTTTTGACATCCTTGATCAATAAATTCCTTAAGAGAAGAAGTATGCTGATTATATTTTTTAGGGGTAACGATAGGAAGTGTCTGAGAAGAATTCAATAGTTTATGTTTTAATATTCTATTTTCTTTCTCAAGACTCGCTATATATATCCATAAATTGACTTTTTCCTCTTCTTTTTGTTCTATTGTTTTTTTAGTTTATTAATTTTCAAACCATAATTTAAAGATGTTGTTTCTAAATTTTTTACTAACATAGAATTCAGTTATTCCTTACTATGTAGTTAGCTGATTAGATCTATAATATCTGCTACTAGTTATTGGATAAAAACTTGAGCTTTAAAATGTTCCATAGTTAACTGCATAATAGGGTCCTTTAGACTGGATGGTTCTCCTTCTTCAAATGAACATGGAACTTTACCTTTGTCCATTGGAATTTCAATTTGAGGATTTTGTTTTTCTATTGTGTTACCTTGATCAGGTTCTAGTTCCTTTGTTTTGGGTGGAGATCCTTTTGATTCCTCTAATAGTTTTATGGTAGGGCTTTCAACATGTTATTCTATAGAAACTACTTCAAGAATTTCTTTTTCTTTGATGATATGTTGTTCTAAAGGTTGAGATAGTTGTTTAAGGCTATCCAAAGTATCAACTAATTCTTGTTCATTTTCATCTAAAAGAATCAAATTTCTTCTTCTTCTCTTAGTTTTTTGGGCCACACTTGATCCCTCTTTTGATTTATTAGTAAAACCTTTATCCTTCTCAAGTCCTAGTGAAGCAAATCATTTTTGTAATTTTCTTCTCTTGGATAAGAGGATTGGTTGCTCTACAGGTGCTTGAGGTTCTTGTGGAGGATTTGTAATAGAGGGATTCTGAATATTATGGGATCCTATAATCCTTTTGAAAGAAAGAAGAGCTTCCTTTGAACATATGGACTACTTTTGTTTTCCCTTTGAACTTGTTTTCTCAATTGGTGTAGCAGTTGTGATTGAATTCCTTTATGATTTAGTGTCACTTGATGTTCCAGCTTCATCCTATGGAGATGGAGCTAAAAGTTGTATTATTACCCTATTCTCAAATACTTCCCAAAATTATTTACCTTGTTAAAGAAAATAATGTTGAATGATGATATGGATGAGGCCATGGTGTTTAAGAGGGGCATTAGGGGTTGTAGTCATGACTTGGAGGGCACCATATAGAAAATATGGAAGATTAATTTTTAATTGAGGGTTTTGCCTTCCATGTTTGAGATGGATTAGAATTTTTATGGATTCCCCTCCAAAAATACTACATTGTCCCTCACAAGTTATATATTTGATTACCCATAATGCTATAGACTGCCATGGTTCAAGAAGTGTATCCTTATAGATTCCCTTAGATTTTCATTTTGAGTTGATTAAACTTGTAACTCTAGTCTATTCATTACCATTAAATTGAGAAATAAAGTCATTGAATGGAATTCATCCATTTAATCTCATCCCCTCATATGGAATTTCCATAATTTTACTTATAACTTGGCTAGACACTGGAATGACAATTCCTTTAATAGTAGAAAAATTAGGAGTAAGGTTACGCACAAATTCCCTTACTAGTGTCTCATTAAAGCCTTGGAATTTTTGGATGAATGGTAACTAGCCATTTGCTTTAAACACTACCACATAATCCCTATCACTGAGGAATTTGGTTACCTTCCTTGGTTTTGACCTTGTCTTTTGCCCCATTATTACTTGAATCTATGAGCTCAAATCAAATTATTATCAGTTGCAGTAGAATTGAATAATTCAAACTAGGGTTTGCACTTGTTGTTCTTGGGATTCAAAGGAAAAATCTACTAACAAACTTCATATAAACTTGAAACCCTATGTTATTACCATCATTATTCCACATGTATTTTAGTCCCATCTAATTTTTATGAAATAAGCTAGCCAACCATCATAGTGACTTGAATGATGATATGACATGGTGGCAATTTATTGCTCATGTGGGAGGGACATTTGTAACTTCTGCCACCATATGATTATTTAATTCAACAATGATTATAAAACCCTCAATATTTGATATTTTTAAGACTTTATGGGATGTTTCCATAATGTCCTATCATGATGATTAATGATGTAATTGATTGCATTGGATATATTTATCCATTATGACATGTGTTCCCTCATCTCTTTATTTTACATGCTATGATTATTCCTTTCTTTAAAGAATATATGGTTATGCATTTGTACTTTTTAATCTCCATAGAATTAACCCTATTTAAATCCAAAACTTTTCATTTACTAAAACATGAATAAATAAAACTTATAACTCATTTATTCTTACCTTAGATCTTGTTATTCTTTTGCCATTTGTCATATACGAGTGAATTTGCATGGATTAGTCAACATATTTCAAAGGAACAATCTGAAAGTTATTGCATTGAGGAGCCAATGAGGATTTAATGATTAAATTCCTATATATAAATATATTATATTTAGTTTTTTTCCCTTGACCAACCATTGCTAGTTTTATAGCCAAGACCCTTTCTTTAATGCATTACCAGACAATAGGTTGGTTTTCTAGCCATGCACCATCAATAACATCCCCAAAAGGATTTTCACTATTGAATTATTATTATTATTATTATTATTATTATTATTATTATTATTATTATTATTATTATTATTATTATTATTATTATTATTATTATTATTATTAATGTTATTTTTATTGTTATTGTTTTTGTTGTTGTTGTTGTTGTTATTATTATTATTATTATTATTATTATTATTATTATTATATGAAGTGAGAAATCATTAAAGAATAATTTCCTTGGAAGAAACTGGTTCCTCTAGGAAAGCTACCTGACTTTACATTTTCTACACAAATTATTCTTTACTAAGAGGTTTCAGGTAGATTTTTGGTTTATGCCCATCGACTAAAAGAGTCCTATTATCAATGGGAATTAGCTTGACAGATCCATTTTCAAAGACCTCATTAAATTCCTATATATAAATATATTATTTTTAGTTTTTCCCCTTGACTAGCCATTGCTAGTTTTATAGCCAAGACCCTTTCTTTAATGCATTACCAGCCAATAGGTTGGTTTTCTATCCATGCATCATCAATAACATCCCCAAAAGGATTTTCACTATTGAATTATTGTTATTTTTATTGTTATTTTTATTATTATTATTATTATTATTATTATTATTATTATTATTATTATTATTATTATTATTATTATTATTATTATTATTATTATTACTATTATTACTATTATTATTATTATTATTATTATTATTATTATTATTATGAAGTGAGCAATCATTAAATAACAATTTCCTTGGAAGAAATTAGTTCCTCTAGAAAAGCTACCTAACTTTACATTTTATATACAAATTATTATTTACTAAGAGGGTTTAGGTAGATTTTTGGTTTATGCCCATTGACCAAAAATTCTTACTGTTATCAATGGGAATTAGCTTGATAGAGCCATTTTCAAAGACCTCTATTTGGTAAGGTCCTAGCCACCTTATCTGTAGTTTTCCCTTAAACTATTGGAATTCTGAATCAAAAAACAATACCTAGTCTCCTTTCTAAAATTTTCATTATTTGATATGAGTCATGCCAAATCTTCCTTCTATTCTATATCATGTCAATCTTTTGCAAGGCTTCAACTCTCATCTCATCAAGTTGATTAATTTGTATAAGTATATCCTTTTTTTCTTCTTCCAATTCAATTCCTACTTCTAGTGTTATTTTCAATGTTTGGAATTCAAATTAAATAGAGAAAAAAAAAATTCTTACCATAAACTAGCTCATAAAGGGAAAAACTAGTTGTTTTCTAGGTGGTATTATAGGCCCAAACTGCTTCTGGTAATTTTTTTTCCCATTCTTTCTAATTCATACTAAAAATTTTGGTCACAATGATTTCTAATTCTCTATTGGTGACTTTAACTTGTCCATTAGCTTGTGGGTAATATGGAGAAGACCTCTTGTGTTGCACTTGATATGCTTTCATGAAGTACTTTATCATGTTTGGGATGAACTAGGGTCCTTGATCTGAAACTATTTCCCTTGGAGCACCAAATCTTTGCATAATCTTGAAATATAGAAAATATGCTATAGCTTCTTCATGATCATGGGTTAAGAATTATACTTCTACCCATTTGGTAACATAGTCTGTGTAGACTAATAGGCATTCCTTTCCTCTGGATGGGTGGTCCACATGTCCTACAAAGTTAATTCCTCATTTCTCAAATGGTTCCAAAACTAATTGAGGATGGAGAGGCATCTTAGCTAAAATATCGAGCTATCTAATTCTTTGACATAAATCACATTATCTGACATACCTCTTCACTTGTTTGTAAAGGTGAGGCTAGTAATAACTTGCTTCTAAGGTTTTGTGTATGGTCCTCTAGGTTGAGTAATGTCCTCCTCCCAGTTCATCATGATAAGCTATGATGATATGATAAGCTTCATTGTTTTTAAAACACCTATGAAACATATGATCAGGTCCATGTTTAAATAACATTCCTTTAATCCATTTAAAAGAATAACTTTCTCTGATTAAACATTTTTTTCTTTTTGTGAAAAATGCAAAGGAAACTTTCTTGTAGCGAGGTAGTTAGCTATATCAGTGAACCATGGAGATTATACTGAAACAACAAATAATTGTTCATCTATAAAATCATCTTCCACTAGTTCTTCTTCACTTGAAGTGTTAATTCTAGACAAGAAATCAACAACCACATTAAATTCCCCTCGTTTATCTATAATAGTTTTATAAAATTCCTATAAAAGTAACAACCATCTGATAATCCTTCCTCCCACTATTAGATTATTGGTAAGATATCTAATATCTAAATGGTATATATAAATAAACACCTTGTATCTTATTATATAGTGTCTAAATTTATTTATTGCATAGATTACAAGAAAGAACTCTTTTTTAGTTGTGGTGTAGTTTTTCTTAGTAGGTGTCATATTCTTGCTAAGATAATAGATACCATGCATGTGATCATTCTCATCATTTTTTCACAAGACTGAACCCATTACTATGTTGGAAGCATCTATATATATTTGGAAAGGGTGCATCTAATATAGTCCTTTTAATACTAGGGTAGTACTAAGTTTGGCTTTTATGGTTTCAAAAACTTGTTGGCAATCATCACTCCATACAAACTCACTGTCCTTTATGAGAAATGCAAACATAGGAGCAAGTATTTTGCTGAAGTTGTCTATGAAGTGTTTATAATAACCAACATGTCCTAAGAAAATTTTAACCTCTATTTGTGTGTGTGGGATGGGTAGGTTAGAGATTATCTCAATTTTCTTGGGATCTACCTAAATACTTTTTACAAAAATGTGATGTCCTAGCACTATTCCTTGATCTATCATCAGTACGCATTTATCATGACTTAATGATAATTGATTTTCATCACATATTTTCAAAACTCTTTCTAAATTAGTAAGAGATTCTTCATAGGTTTTACCATGATTAGTAAAGTCATCCATGTAAACCTCTACACAGTCATTAGTGAGGTTAGAGAATATTGTTAAAACTACTCTTTGAAAATTTATTAAATCGTTACAAAGTCAAAAAAAAAGTACTCAGTAGGTGAAGGTTCCCCAAGGATAGATGAATGTGGTTTTATCTTGATATTCATCTACTATTTTTATTTGGTTGTATCCACTAAACCCATCTAGAAAAGATAAATATTTTTTCCCTGCCAAATTGTCAAGAACTTGATTAGTAAAAGGTAAAGGAAAATGATATTTTAATGTTGCCTTGTTTAGTTCTCTATAATCCACACATACTAACCATTTTCAATTATTTTTTAGTATGATTACCAATGATGAAACCCATTGGATATATGAGATGGGGTAAATAAACCCCATATCTAGCAATTTTTGAATTTCTATTTTAACTGTCTTTCAATGTTGGATTTATTCTTCTTTGTGGTTGTCTTACTGGTTTTGATAACTCTATGTAAATGTAATGTGCACATAAACTTGGGTGAATCCATTTCATGTTAGTGTAATCCCAGACAAAATCCTTGGTGTATCATTCTAAGGCTTCAAAAAATTGAACCTCCTCATCATTTATTAACCAACTATTGATATTCAAAAAAAAATTAGGTAACACCATGAGAGGTTTAGTATCTAGATGATTAGATTCTACCTACTTATATTCACTCATCAATTAATTCAAAGGTCATGGATGAGGAATTAGTTTATGGAATGTGGTTACATTTTTGACAAATCTATCTCCAAGAGGAATAGTTCTTGCTAATGGGAAATGGAATGCACTTAGGAAATATGTCTAATATTTTTTTTCCCAATTCCATATACTTGCCTAAATTAGCCTATGGTTATATGATGAAGAATCAATAGAAGGATTGAGATAATATGTCCCAAGAGAGTTTATAAAGTTTGTATATTATGGATTGGCATAGTTTGTAGATTCTAGTTTGGTACAGTCTATAGATTTTGGACTGGTAGACATTACTGTTACATGGTCATGTTCTTCAGAATCTAAAATTATTTCTTCACTCAATTATTTTCAATTATTTTTAATTGTAATCATGGCCAAAGATGAAAGGTCATTTTTTATGTTGTCTAACTTGTGTACCCAAATTTTTTCTATGTGGTTACTGATGGTTTTGTAAGAGGGTACAAGGAAATGCATTTATATTTAAACCATTGGAAATGGTCATGTCTCCTATCATGTAATCAATTAGTGCTACCATAGTAGCTAACCATGGTCTTCATAAGATTAGGTGATATCCTAAATTATTTTTTTTGGGTTTTAGAACCATAAAGTCAACTGGATATTCCCAAGACTCAATAAACACTACAATATTCTCTATAGTTCCTTCTAGTTTAGTCACAGATTATTCTGCCATTTGAAGGATCATAGAGGTAGGTTACATTCCCATTATAGATAATGTTTAGAGAGTATAAATTGTCATGACATGAATTGCTACTCCTAAATCCACTAGAACATTGGGAATTTCCTTTCCTCCTATTGTGACTATTATAACTAGACTACCTAGGTCTACATACTTGGGTATTAATAATTTTCCTGCTAACAAATTAGTAAGCTTTCCATCGACATTTATGGTTTATAGATATTTTTTATTCCTTTCAGGTGTTTTAACACACAAATTATTAATGATTTTATTTAATTTAGGAATATCCCTAATATGTTGTAGTAGGGGTACTTCAATACTCATCTTTTGCAACTCATGTATCGAATATGATTCTTCTTTTATCTTAATTTATTTTGATATCTCAAGGAAAAGAACTATTGGTATAGTAATATTTCCCTTGTGTTTATCAGAGTTTTCATTACTTTTAGTTTCTTTGTTATTTTGTTGAGACTATTTTATTTCTTCCTCTTCATTTGGTAATTTAAAAATGAGAATTGGTAGTTCCTTTATAGTTTTTCCTAATCTTAACTAAATATCAGAGTAGTCAATTGCTCCTACATTCATTATGTCTCCTTGTTCATTGACATAAACAAGTGTTGGTTTCTTGTTCTTGGGATTGGTGACTAGTTATGTAGGCATTAGGGGATGATTAACTTATTCTGAATGTTAGACAATAGGGAGTGGAATTATATTTTATTATTGTGGTGGCCTTCTTGGTTGGTTATATTATGGATTGGGATTCCATTGTGGGTGTGACTATTTTTGGGGCACCCATGGTTGTTGTGGAAACATACATGGTTAAGGTGATACCCATTCTTATCTTGGTCATGGAATTTGAGTTGATGTCATCTGTGTTTGTTCTCACATAGGTAGAGGCACTAGAACATTCCATGATGCTATCTAGGGATTAGTGGGATTTTGTGAACCAAACTATCCCTGAACCTAGTTTTATGAAAAGAAATTATGCCTCTGAATATAGTTTAACTCTTCAATGGGTTGAACATTTGATTTCATTTAATTTTCCAAAGTAGGCATACGGGTGCAATGATCTATGTCATGGTCTTTTCCTTCATAGATTCCACAAGATGAAATGTTTGTTTTATCAAAAGGATAGTCTCTAAGGGAATGTTTCAACCTACACCTAGAACAATATATTACTAATGGTCTATTTCATTGGATTTAGACTGAAGGCCATCTAATGTAGTGTTTAATGTGACAAAAATATTTGTTTCTGGATTAGAAAATTATGCCATTAATTTATCCATCTCATTGGATTTCCCTAATCTTACTTTCCTCATTCCTATTTATATCCAAAAGTAATTAGTACAGAGTTTTGAAATATAAGGAAAGGCTAGTTTGTTTATGTCTTCTTCTCCCATTAGATTTAATGCATCTCTAATTTCTTCATATAAGCCTTTTAGAATAACAAGTTTTAGGACTTCTTCAGTAAGTGGGTAACTACTCCATTTATAAATAAACATAAACCTATCCAAATAATCTTCAAAAGATTCATCTTTATTTTGTTTGATTTAAAATAAATCCTCCCTCCTTTCTCTTGCCCTATAATAATCTTGATATTTATTCAGGAATTTAGTTTCCATGTCTTCCCATGTACAAATAGAGTTACTTGTTAAGCCCATAAACCATCTCATGGTGTATTTTTTAGTGTAGATGGAAACAATTTTAGTTTCTAATTGTCTATTGTATAGTCATAAGTTTGACAAAGTACCTTAAATTTAAACAAAAATTGGTCAGGGTATTCTATGGATCTTCCCCAAAAATTTATCAAATTAGCAAGAGAAATTTTTTCATGGAAATTTGATCATTATGATCTGAAACAATGGGAAAGGAAAAAGTCCTTCCTAGTGATACAACCTACTAGTTTTGTTGTTTAACCATGTCTTCTTCTTCTAATGACTCTTTGATATTGGGATTGGTTTCTATTAGTGTAGGTTTTTATTTTTCCCTGTTTATTAATCAAGGAAATTGTATTTCTTGTGCATACTTGGAGTTTTCCTACATTTTTGGGATAGGCTAGCTTATGTGGAGGTGTGTGTCATAGATGTGTCATAGGTGTCATAAGAATGTCATAAGTAACTCCCTTGATGGGAGTTACTTCTCTATTCTTAGCACCTTGTCACCACCTTTCATGGAGGAGTTACATTCTATTCTTGGGGTACCTTTTCCACCTTTTGTGGAGGAGTTACTTACGTACTCTCCTATTTGTATTCCTCACTTTGGCCATCTCATGCTATTCAAATTTGGTTTTCTCCATTTTATCTTGTGCAATTTAGTATCTTGTGTAATTTCAAATTTTTTTAGCATCTATGTGGTGTGAACTTGCTTAATCTTATGTGATCATGTCTCCATTACATTCACATTATCTAAATTCTAGCAACAACTCTGATATGTTATCAGAGTGAATCATCCTACTACAAGAAGTAGACATTGGGATCAAAATGGCACCCAGTGAAACCCACTGTGAGAAGGAAGGAATCCATCTTGGCATACCAAGCTTGAGGGGCCTTTTTAAGGCCATAGATAGATTTCCTAAGTTTGTATACTAAGGAAGAATCCTAAACAAATCCTTGCGGCTACTCCATGTAGATCTCCTCCCCTAGGTCTATGTGAAGAAAGGCACTCTTCACATCCATCTGATGCACATCCTAGCTATGTGTTGTAGCAATAGCCAATGTGAGTCAGATAGAAGTCATATTTGCAATGGGTGAAAATGTCTCTGAGTAGTCAATGCCTGCCACCTGTGAGAAACCCTTGGTGACCAATTGTGCCTTATACTTATCAACTGACCCATCTGCTACAAACCTGCTCTAAAGACTAGCAAAATTTCAAGTTAATGACCTAACTATAAATAAGCTCCCAAATGAAATGCATGTGAATCTCTATGTGCTTGGTCTACTGGTACTGAACCAAATTCTTGCAAATCTGAATGGTACTCTGGTCGTCACAATAGATGATGGTGGGCTGCCTAATAAGAATGCCAAACTCAGAAAGAATCCCTTGAAGCCAAATAGCCTCCATAGCTGCATTAATAGCTCCCCTGTACTTTACCTCTGTGGATGATATAACAATAACATCATCTTCAGGGGGGCCTTCTAGCCTCTTCTTTTCTTTTATATCTCTCTTTTGGGGGGGAGTTTTTTCCTACGAGTTTTCTCCTTTTCTCTATCTTATGGGAGATTGCATTGGTACATGGGTACCTCATCAGGCCTAGTTGTCGGGACCCATTTTATATTTCCACACTGCCCACCTAAGCTATGCTTATGGGGGGGTATTAGTGTAGGTTTTTATTTTTCCTTATTTATTAATTATGGAAATTGTATTTCTTGTGCATACTTGGAGTTTTCCTACATTTGTGGGATAGGCTAGCTTATGTGGAGGTGTGTGTGATTAATGTGTCATAGGTGTCATAAGAATGTCATAAGTAACTCCCTTGATGGGAGTTACTTCTCTATTCTTAGCGCCTTGTCACCACCTTTCATGGAGGAGTTACATTCTATTCTTGGGATGCCTTATCCACCTTTTGTGGAGGAGTTACTTACGTAATCTCCTATTTGTATTCCTCACTTTGGCCATCTCATGCTATTCAGATTTAGTTTTCACCATTTTGTCTTATGTAATTTAGTATCTTGTGTAATTTCAAATTGCTTTAACATTTATGTGGTGTGCACTTGCTTCATCTCGTGTGATCACGTCTCTATTGCATTTGCATTACCCAGATTTTGGTAATAACTCTGATATTTTCCTAATGAATTTTTGTGTATTTAGTTGAGGGTTGGTTAAATTCTTCAAAAATTTATTTATCTATAACTCGTTCAAAGTTTTATTCTAAATCTTTTATAGCCTCGAGATAATCTCTTCTTATAAGTGGATGTTCTAAATGAATTCATCCTATAGGACTTATTTTTGGTAACATTCTTGTTCCTAATAAGATTTTAGGATAATCTTGAAGATTAAATTCAAGAGCTTGTTCAAGGATCTTAGATAAATATGGTTAAGGACTTCCTTCTCTAAGTTCTGGAGTAGGACTCTCAATTGAAGATGTTGAAGGACTTTCTTCTTTTATTTTTGGAGGGTATTTAGGAACAAATCATCCTTTAAAATCTCTAAGTCAGAACATCAATTGACTGTTCTTTTTATGATGTTATTTTATGTTTTTTTTTTACTATAGATCAATAATATTTACCTTACAACACTTAAAAGTCCCTGATAATGGTGCCAAAAAGTGATGATTGTTATTTAACTCTTCATTTAATCAATCTCTCAAATTGATGTCTATCAAACTAGGGCCAGTGTCTAAAGCTATTTATAGTAAGTTGTTTTTGGTGTTAGATCTATAAATTGGTCTTTTAGGGGTTTGGAAACCTTAATATAACTTTTACCAATGAAAGGATGCTTCTACACTAGTTGTTTCACACTTGCTGAAAGAAGAAATTAATTGTCAATCTAAACTAATTCAATCTTTTGCTTCAAATCAAAACACACTTAATCTACTCCACACCTTTAATCTTTTTACTTCAAAAAAACACACTTAATATAATTTAGACCTTATTGAAAATGTAAACACTCAACTTGAATATTTAATAAGAAATACCATGTTAAAGCACATTTTCTCTAAAAGGAAATAACTATTGAAATGTAAATCTTAAATCTACTTCTTATAAGTCACTCCTGTATGTATGTGAAATATTAATATTATATAATATCATGAAATCAACTAATATAAACATAAATACCATAAAAAATTTCCTTGTTCCATGGAGAGTGGGCCCTTGCTCTTCTTAGAGTCAAGAATAGAGTCTACTCAGTACTGAAAGCTGGAATGATATTACATTAATCAATGGAAAGTTGGAACATTTAATATATTGGAAATTATAAGTGTAAAAACTATATTCATCCTCCTTATAATATAAAATATTTACATATTTATGCTAATATAATCAAACCAAAGACAATATGTAGAAAAATAGAACTACTTAGTCAATCCATTTATCCCTAAGATAGGAGACTTGGATTTGATCAAGATCCTACAAAAACTATCTATCTTGATGAGACGGGTGTATTATCCTATAATAGTTTTAAGGTTAAAATATATACGTAATATATCAAGATTTAATCCTTAAAATAGGAAGCAAGTATTTCTTTGATGTGATTGTAGCTGGAGAAATCTTCTTCTTTTGGACTGGCTACAAACTTACCTACTGCTTAGATTTCAGACCTGTAAATTTCATAGAAATAGTTATGTAGAGGCCATAGATATGGTCGTGTAGAGTCCTTAGATATATTTATATTGTCTTTTAGCTTTTGATGATGATGGTGACTTCTTTTTTGCTTTCCACTTCAAATAATCCTTCAGTCTACACATATAGCTTTTACCCAAGTCTGTAGATATGGATTGAGTGAGTCAGTAGCTTCACAAAACTAGGATCAAAATTGGAGTTTCTATAGAATATTGTTTTTGTCATCTTTCCTACATATTCTTCAAAACTCAAACACTAAAACATGTTGCTTGTTAGACATTAATGACAAAATAGTGACTCAAACTTTGGTTTGATATAAATGAGATAAAGTATCTATTTTCCATGCCAAAGTTAGCTAAATGTTTAAGATTTTCATAATATTATATCCTCAAAGAGATGAAATGAAGGAAAAACCATATTAATAATGAGCCATATTTCAAGCTCATCAATATCTTTGTGCCTTGGTTACTTTGAAGGATGTTTTATTATTAATCATTGAAAGTAATATGTATTTTTCACTTGTCAGGCACAATTTTTATGTGATCATCACTCTCATATTTCTAAATTTGGTTTTTTGGTGCCTCCCATTAATTTGTATTATGTCTAATGATCTGATGATAGTTAAAATATGGTAAGTCTAATTTAGGAAGAAGTTTTTTGCATGATCTATGTCTAATAAGTGGTAAACATATCATCCTATGTCCAAGTAACCTATAAAGTATTGTATTTGAAGTATATTGGTTTGTTTAGATTTGTAACATCTATTTTGGATTATTATGAGAGACCTCCACATTGTTTTCATGGTGTATCTACATTTATCCCTATTAACGTTGACTCAATATTTGAGGTAAGATGGGTGTGTAGAATAATAAGCATTTACATTCTCATCTTCTATTTTTTATTTACCCTTATTTTCATTAGATTATACATTCTTTAAAGGTGAATTTAACTTATATGTGTTAGGACTATAGGTGTGAATATGTCATGTGAATGATGCACAAGTGGATCAAAGTTTAGTTTCTATAATGTCTCATCTATCATACCATGGGTTGAATCATCATCATTGTAATAGTAATCTGAAACATGTCCATCTTGTTTATTGGTGTTTACTACCAAAGGAAGTTGAAATGTTTTATTTTTTTGTTTTAATATTATCAATTTCATTGGTAATTTATATTGCTCTTGATGTACATCCATGTGAACCTCAGTGGTTAGATAACTATTTGTATCTAGAGTTAAATGATTCATTATTATTGATTCACATATTTCATAGGTTTGAATATTTTCATGTGGAATGCAATGTTTAGGTGGTGCCTGCTGTCATTTGAAATGTTCACCCATGGATGATGTTAGAGTTACATTGATTGAAGGGGGGGAGAATGAGTGATCCCAAATAATCCAAAATCAATTCTAATCTTTACAAATATTTAATTAGATACCATAAACATTCATGAAGAATATACAACATTCATGAAGAATATACAACATTCATAGGAATGAGCAACATAGATAATGCAAGATCAATCATATAATACATGACATACATGGGAAACCCTCTTGGGGAAGAAAACCCACTAGAACCTATAATTGGAATAATGTCTTATAAAAACAAGATCTAATTTATACCATCTACAAATGATCAAGGAATTATGATCCCTATTTAGTGAGACTCTAATCCCACAAGGTGATACCACACCTATCTAACTGAGCTACAACAACAACCAGACCTTTAAAAAAGTTTCACCTTGTAATGAGGTTTCAAACACCTTAGATGTTGAGCTGCCACAACAACACCTTTGAACAAATCCACCTCTAAATTTATGTCAACAATACTTGATGATGGACCTCTACTTAAAACACTTCACCTTCACTCACACTTAAATATAAAACACACTATTCTTTCAATAGAATTATGACCAACAAGCTATATATCAGTCCTCAATATATTTTACTCTTAAAATCATCCTCAAGGAACTCTACCCCTCCTTTGATCCAAAAAAAAACACACTCAATCTTCTCTCTAATTACTCCATCTCTCCTGCAAAGTATTGAACCCATCATCTTAAGTTCTACTATTTATAGATCAATATTGATCAACACCATCTTAGTCAGCCATTAGGCATATCTTAACCCTTAATAAATCTATCATAAAAATATATGGCTCAATACAATCTACATAGGTCAGCCACAGTATCTATGGGTCACCCATAAGTAGCTACACCTTTTAACAAGGCACTTGTAGCTCTTATATGTCTCATATGAACCCAATCACTATTTTAGCACACCCTCGAGAAGAAGAAGAACACAATACCAATTTTAAATACATGGGTCCACTCCTTATGTCCCCTTAAACATCCTCAGATGATCAAAGTCATTTTATCTCATCTCTAAATATGCTCAATAAACTCAAACATAGACCTTACACATAGGAACACCATTATCAAATAAATAGTCAACTTAAGCATTGTTTAGATTCAAGACATATTGATCACCTCCATAATCCACACACAACATCGTCATGGAGTCTAAAACACTCCCAAATAGCAAATTCATCATGAGAGATCAAAAAAACATTAATATAAATTCAAATATCCTTCTTGGGTCACTTGAAGAATAAACATGAACACATAGTCAAATTTTAGGCTCAATATCTTTGATTGTACTCACTTCCAAATCTTCAAATTAGGTTCATTAGATGTCTCATGGAGTCCTCTACCATTTTTATTTTTATTTCTTGAGTAAATTTGACATTTATCAAAATATATGGATGAAATATAGAGCTCTAGTTTGTATTGTGTTAAATTTAAATATTTGAATGACAACAATCACATTTAACCTTTGAGCCCAATAATTGAATCTTGTGAACTCTCAGATCAAGATAAATCTCATTCCATATATCTTGTGAAAGATTTAATGCATAGACAACCAAGGCTAAATGTTAAACCTATATCACTTTGACCTCATCTCATGTAATATCAAAAATTTGACTCGACACGCTTACTCAATCTCTATAGATCAGTTATGTCTATAATGATCAATGCTCACCATTTGATCAATCATACAAATGACCACTCTCCATTGGATCATTATCATGTACCTTTGCTTAATCATTAAACATCATGCACCTATCCTCATCTCACTTCTTCTTAACTTCTTAGAGCATTGTGCACTATTGATCTTACTCAAGATTTAACACTTTCAAAAATGACTAAGTATGTGGACCCTTTCAATATTCATGAGTAGCCATGTTTTCACCTCAATAATTTATTTTATGCTTCAATACAAGATCTCAAATTTAGACCAGATGATCTCCTTACAAAGGAGAATCTAACTATGTAACACACTGCTCCTGGAACCCTCATGTGTGCAAGATATAATGCCACTAAAATTACTTCTAAATAACTTATATTATAGATCCAACCATGTCCAAATCTATCTGAGAGATCGACATTGAGCAACCATAACTTTATTCATGCTTCAGTGGATGATCTCAAATTTAGTGAAAATCATCTATGCTAAAAAATGAACAAACTGATATGATCAGTTTTTATTCACACCTTCACATGTAAAAGATATAAAACCATCAAAATGTTCACTCAGATCTTTTTGTCACACTACAAAATTGGCTAAGTATGGGAAAACATAGTCAAACTTCTTGGGATCCCAACTTTGCATATGGATATCTTTTGGCATGCTACATCACATGATCTAAAAATTAGTAAAAATAAACCATGTATCAAAATTAATAAACCCATATGATCATTTTTTATTGACACCTCTATGTGTATGAATGTTGACCTCATCAACATGCTTACTCAGTTCTTTCTGGCAAATTATAAATTTGGCTAAGTATGGGAAAACAATGAATTTTGACTGAGAAGCCAACTTTGAACCCTCATAACTTTGACCATATTTTGATGCATGAATTAACATATGGTGCATAATAATTAGGGACTACTATGATCACAACCATATGACCAAATCCCCTTGACTCCTTCCCACATGGCAATGGTTGCATCATCAAACTACCTACTTAGATTTTATGCCACTAGACCCAAAGTGTCTAGATGAAAACTATGATCAACCAGATGAATTCCACTTATTCACACAAGCTCTTAAATCATATATAACTTCTTAGGGACCTATTTAACATCCTCAATACACCATATTTAACCCTAAAAACCTCTAATTATATCAACTCTAAATATCAACTAAGCCACCTTCAAGCATATAAGAACAAGAACCTTGCACACTTTGTCATTGTCACTGAGGCTATCAAAGTACTTTATCCACTCACCAAAGCATATCCATGACACCAAAATTACATCATCATGACAAATCTCCAACAATATATCCCTTTTTCATTGATGTCAACACCCATCAATATATAAATAGATATCTCACCTTCTCTCTCTTCAAATCACTCATATAATAATAACTTTCTCCCCAATAGGAACTTTCTGCCCTTTAACACAATGACAAAGTGGGAACACACTAATATTGAGGACATAAAAATACTTTAAAAATATGAAAGGACCATCTTATAAATATTATATAAAACTCTCCCTTACCTTGAGGCTACCTCTTCTTGTCTTGACAAACTTTCACTTGTTCCATGCCAATACTCTCTTTAATAAAGCACTACAACCAATGAAGAAAGAACACAAAAAAGAACTAAAATATGATATAAATCACCAAGAAACATATGAGAAGGAATCCCCCTAATAATTTTGAGAAATTACACCACTTGATCATCTTCAGATCTCCACACACTATGAAGAACCACCACACAAACTTACTAGCCTTCTTTCTCAAGACACTTCCATGACCACCAAATCTGCATCTACACTATACAAAATAGGAAACATGCATTAGAAAAACTTGAGCACATACCTTTATATACTCATTCCTTGCTCTTTTGGAGAAACTAATCTTTAAAAAAAACACTTTTCTTCAAATTAGGCCTATCTAGCCTCCTTATAGCCCCACCTAAAACTTGCTGAGCTCATAACTTTTATTAGACACATCTTCAAGACCTTAAAATTCATAAGTGAAGCACTCTCATATGCCCCCTTAATAACACCAATTTTCATCAACAAGCTCATCTTCTAAAACATACTTCCTTCACAAACCAACTATCCAATTAAGCCTCCAACATAATAAAATCTTTAATAACTTGAGAACCACAAATCTTCAAAACTTTGTGAAGATTTATTTTACCACTCATTTAGCCCATTCAACATATTAATAAGTTTAAAACATCAAATGATAAGGTAGACAACTTTTATAGTAGAGACCAAAACCCTAGAAACTTAAAACAAACAAAGTCAATACAACACTTTTTAGTCAACATACATCTCTAAAAATTCTTTCACACTTGGAGACACCCATCACAAAATTTTGGACCAAAATTGAGCTTACATACCTTTGAGAACCCATATATCCTATAACCCAGTTTAGGCCTACTTTCCCTTAAACCAAAAATAGAGAAAACTATGAGCACTCAAAAATCCTCAATTGGCACATACATACCTTCAGACCTCAAAAACACCTAGAGCATAACACAAAGAAATTCAAATATATTTTTGAGCACCAAAAACTTCTTGATATTTTAATCAATCTCATTAATCCACCTAGAACCACCCATTCTAACTTTGTACTACAATTCCTTCACAAACCTCGAAAAAAGGCCCATGAACTTATTGTTACCCCTTAACCAAAGACCTATAATTCACATTATTATCTTGAGAACACAAACATGCTTCTCCATTGAAAGTTATCCCTTCAGAAACATAGAAGGAGACACATTCTATACCTTAATGCTTAAAAAAAAACAAATCCTTATCTACCATTTTCTCCTTGCTCATCTAATATTTGTAGTTCTTCTTCTTCTTATTTGGCTTGCGAGAAACAACTTCCTCATCCACTAAAACACTCTAATATTATTTTATGATTGAATTAACAATATATGAATACAACACATATTCATCACATACCTTTTCATCTAAATAATCTTCCTTATAGCTTGGAACCTCATCATTAGGTAGAGATAATTGATGTTATTTACATGATACATGCTCAAAAACAACATGATGTTCACTTAGATCCATACATACCTCAATAATGGCATCAATCAACACCTTGGCATTCTCTTTGAGCTTGATCTCTTCATTCTCAACATGAGAATACAATTAGACCTATTGGTATTCTTTAACTAATGAAACATTATTCACCATAGCAAGAAAATTACTTAAACCTATAGTCTCATCATGACTCACACTTTTCACCTTTGGCTTCCATGTATTAACTTGCCTTTTTTCTTGAACTCTAGGATCCTAATTAAATCTACATTATCTTGTAGGCCTTTGCATGTAGAACCTATCAATATGACCTCTTTAATCATAATTGTAGGATAACATACCTTTTACAAGAAATGTATCTTGCCTTACCTTATTTAGACATAAATTTTTAGTGTGTCATACGTCATGACAAGAAAAACAACCTCCCCTTCTTAAGAGGACTCACCTTGTCTAATCTTATGTGGATAATGGTCTGTAAAGTATCCCACATCAAGACAATTAAAGCACTTGATTCTTTTCACACCTTTTGACTAATGACCCCCATCATAGCCCCATGAAAATTCATTTCCATCATGTCTCTTTCACTCTCTATCCCTATGACCGAATTGATTACATATATAATATCAACTATTGAATTTTGCATACCTCATGTAATTTGGCTATCTGATCTAATTTGTATTTTCTCTACCAGCACCTTCATTCCTTGTTTGATGATTTGTCTTCAAAGTATGATTCTCCTAGTTCACATTAGTTTTTATCTTGTCTTGGGTTACAAACTTTTTTTCTTCTTTATATCCAAGACAAGTTCTATCACTAGCATGCTTTTGAACACTTAGAATATTTTCTAGATCATATGAGCTCTTTTTAAATCTCACAAATATCTTCACCTTATTAACTATATTTTACATCTCATATTTCAAAGATTAATTTTTAGAAACATAACTTGAACATTCATCCTCTTTAGCTTTTAAACTTGTAGATAGAATTTCAAATTAACGACTTAGATGCTTGATACTATATTCATGCTCCTTGTCATCTTCATTCAATCTTACCTCAAGCACACTAAATGTATCCTCATAGTCCTTGAGCTTAGATTTAATCTTCTTATTGATCTTCTTCTCAATCTTCAATGCTTCAAGAGTATTCATCAACTAGTCTCATAGTCCACCTCATCTTCATCATTCTCTAAATCAATCTAAGTAAACGCCTTTTGATGTGAGAAAATTCCTTCCTTATCCATGAATAGGGCTTCATCTTTAGTAGTACCATCATATTCATGATCATATTCTGAGTCACTATCTTCACTCTCATCTAATGCGATGCAATCTTTTTTGGTTTAAAGACTCTTCTTATTCCTGAAGGACCTCTTCTTGTTGTTATACTTTCTAAAACCTTTCTTCCTATATGTATTTTTATCTTAATATTGTCCTTCATAATGCTCTTCATCATATTTATTCTCATGCTTATGAGGTCACTTTTAAGAAAAATGTCTAATCTCTCCATAGTTGAAACATTTGAAGGGTGGTTTACCCTTACACTTCTCTAATGTAGTGTTAAATTTCCTATCAATCAAATCAATTAGTTCATCATCATCAATATCAAATATGTTATCCTCTTTGGATTTATTATCTTGGAAATTATTCTTAGGCTTCATCTATATCTTGAACTCACCTTCCTTCTTGGGATATATATCACCATTCTTCCTCATTTCATAGGTAGTAAGGGTGTAATGTAATTCATCCATCTTCAATTGAGTAAGGTCATGACTCTCTTCTATATTAGATGCTTTCAGATCAAAATTGGGGGATATAGACCTTAAAACCTTTTCAACAATAGTAGTCTCGTAAAAATTCTCATCAAGACCTCTAATGATATTCATAATCTCATCAACTCTCTACAAAAAGGATGTCATAGTATCTTCTTTATTCATCTTGAGACTTTCAAATTGCCTTCTATAAGTCTATAACTTAGCAAGCTTAACATTTGAATATCTTTCAAAAATAGTATTAAATTTATCCCATATTTCCTTGGTAGATGTGTAATGAATTACTTTGGTGAACTTAATTTTTGTAATACCAAGAGTGATGGCATTCATTGCCTTAGAGTTATTCTCAAATAGCTTCTTGTCTACAACACTAGATGAAGGAGTAATAAGAGCAACATAACCATCCAAAATAGATTACCATACATAAAAACCTATGGAAATAATGTATGTCCTCATCTTAACACTCCAAAAATCATAATTAAATATATTTAACATCAATGCTTACTTAGTAGAGAAACCACCTTGCACATTCTAAGTAGCCATTGTACCTTGGATCACCTTCAAGTTGTCAAGAATTTACCAAAGGACCTTGCTCTAATACCAATTGTTATAGGTACAATCACTAAAAGGTAGGGTTGAATCAGAGAGCTCAAATAATCCATCTTCAATTCTAATCTTTACAAATACTTAATCAGCTACCACAAACATTCATGGAGAATATATAACATTCATAACAATGAGCAAGAGAGACAATACAAGATCAATCACATAACACATGAAATACATGGGAAACCCTCTTGGAGAATAAAACCCACTAGAAATGATAATTGAAATATTATCCTATAATAACAAGATCCAATTTAGACCATCTATAATTGATCAAAGAACTATAATCCCTATTAGTGAGACTCCAATCCCATAAGGTGTTACCACACAAATCTAATTGAGATACATCAACAACTAGACCTTTTATCAATTTTAAACTTTTAAGGAGGCTAAAACCACCTTAGATTCTAAGATGACATAGTAAAACCTATGATTAAATCCACCTTTGAATTGATGTCAAAAACACTTGATGATGGACCTCTGCTTAACAAAATTCACCTTTGCTCACACTCAAACAACAAGTGCACTATTCTCTCAATAGAATTATGACCAAAAAATCATATAATCAGTCTTCAATCTATTCTTATCTTTAATTCATCCTAAGGTCATTCTACCCCTATTTCAATCTATAAAACACACACTCAATCTTCTCTCCAATTTTTATTTAGTCTCTCATGAAAAGTATAGAACCCATCATCTTTGGTTCTACTATTTATAGAGAAATCTTGATCAACACCATCTTTGTTGGAAATTAGGCATGTCTTAACCCTTAAAACATATATCATATGAATATATGGCTCAATGCAATCTACATAGGTTGGCCATAGCACTATGGGTTACCCTTAAGTAGATACACCTTTTAACAAGGCACATGTAGCTCTTATAGGTATCATGTGAACCCAATCACTCTTTTAGCACATCCTCAAGAGAAAAAAATAACATAAGATCACATTAAAATACATGGGTTCACTCTTTATGTCCCCTTCAACATCATGAAATGATCATAGTCATCTTATCTCACTTTTGTGTATGCTCAATAAACTCAAACACAAACCTTACACATAAGAACATGATTATCAAACAAATAGTCAACTTTTCAATCATTGTTCATACTCAAGATATATTGATCACACCTTAAAAATACACATAGAGCATCCTCATGGACTCTACAACACTCCCAAATATAAAATTCATCATGAAACATCCAAAAAACATCAATACAAACTCAAAATCCTTCTTGGGTCACTTGTAGATTAAACATGAACGCACAATCAACATCTAGGCTCAATATCTTTGACTGTAATCACTTTCAAATATTCAAATTAGGTTTATTATATGCATCATGGAGTCCTCTACCATTTTTATTTTTACTGAATGATCAAATTTGACTTCTATCAAAAGATATGGATGAAATATATAGATTTGGTTTTTTCTATGTTAAATTTAAATATTTGAATGACAACGATCATAGTTAAGCTTCGAACCCAATGTCTAAATCTCATTAACTCTCAAATCAAGATCAATCTCACTCTATTGATCCTGTCTAAGATTTAATGCATAGACCACCAAGGTGAAACATTAAAACTATATCACTTTTAACTTATCTTATGTAATCTCAAAAAGTTGAATCAACACACTTCCTCAATCTCTATGGATAAATCATGCCTATAATGATCAACACTCATTGTTTGATCAATCATATGAACTCCCACTCACCATTGGATCATTATCCTATAACTTTGTTTAGTCATTAAACATCATACACATATCCTCATCTCACTTCCTCTTGACTTATTAGATCATCATGCACTGTTGATCTTGATCAATCTTTAACAATTTCAAAAATGACTATGGGGACCTTTTAAATATGCATGAGTAGCCATTTTTGCACCTCAATAACTTCTTTTATGCTTCAATGCATGATCTCAAATTTGGACTAAATAATATCCTTACATAGGATAATCCAAACATGTAACACACTACTCTTATAACCCTCATACATGAGAGATATAACACCATTAAAATTCCTTCTAAAAATCTTATATCATAGAGCCAACCATGTCCAAATATACTTGAAAGGCTAACTTTGAGTAAACATAACTTTTGTCGCACTATAATAGATGATATAAACTTTAGCACAAATTATCTATGATCAAAATGAACAAACTCATATGATCAATTATTATTTACACCTTCACATTTGTAAGATATAACACCATAAAAATTCTCACTCATCTCTTTCTACCACACTGTAAAATTTTTTAAGTATGGGAAAACATAGTCAAACTGCTTGAGACCCCAAATTCGCACATGGATATCTTTTGGCATTCTATAACACATGACCTAAAAATAAGTGAAAATAAACTAGGAATAAAAATTAATAAACCCAT
Source organism: Torreya grandis (assembly GCA_037957365.1). Taxonomy (NCBI): domain Eukaryota; kingdom Viridiplantae; phylum Streptophyta; class Pinopsida; order Cupressales; family Taxaceae; genus Torreya; species Torreya grandis. Next base: position 103,569 of record JARHVA010007347.1, read on the forward strand.
ATGATATTTTTGTCTTGACACCTCCATGTGTGTGAATGATGACCTCATCAACATGCTTACTGAGCACTTTCTAGGTAATTGCAAATTTGGTTATGGGAAAATAATGAATTTTGATTAAGAATCCAACATTGTACCCTCATAACTTTAACCATATTTGTATGCATGACTTGAGATCTAGTTTATAATAATTAGGGACTACTATGATCACAACCATATTACCAACTCCCATTAACTCCTTCTCATGTGGCAATGGTGGCATCATCAAACTGCCTACTTAGATTTTATACCACTAGACCCAAAGTGTCTAGATGAAAACTATGATCAACTAGATGAATTCCAATTGTGAACATAATATATTAAATCATATATAACATCTTACGTACCTATTAAACATCTTCAATACACCATGTTCAACCTTGAACACCTCTGATCAGATAAACTATGAAGATCAACTAAGCCACCTTCAAGCATAGAAGAACATGGACCCAAAGTGTCTAGATGAAAACTACGATCAAATAGATGAATTCCAATTGTGAACACAAGATATTAAATCATATATAACATCTTAGGTACCTCTTAGACATCTTCAATACACCATGTTCAACCTTGAACACATCTAATCAGATAAACTCTAAAGATCAACTAAGCCACCTTCAAGCATACAAGAACAAGCACCTTGCACACTTTGTCACTGTCACTTAGGATATAAAATAACTTCATCCACTCACCATATCATATTAATTACACTAAAATGACATCATCATGACAAATATATAATATACGATCAGTTACATAAGAAGTTTCTATATAGGGCATAGAGAACAAATGCCTTACATAGAGCATAAAGTGTTTAGGGCTAGGCATGGAAGTATTATTACTAACCTACATGTGTGGATCATAGGGCATCTTTTAAAAATGATGGTAACTTCTCTAAGGTGTGGGACCATTTTGATTCTTGGGATGAGCCTCTAGAGTAGGCCAAGTTTATTATATTCTAAGTGCACCTGGTTTAAGACCAGCACATAGACCTAAAGAGTAGAAAGGTAAATCTACCACTAATTTAAACCTAATATTGTTTAGGGAATAGGGAGGAAGGAAGTAAGAGAATGATGGAAAATAAAATGTGATACATAAATAATAGAGCAAGTGCTCTTAATACCTTGAATAGACTACAAATCTTTGGGAACAAGACATTATCACACAAACTCCACCAAGGACACTCTAAATGCATAAGTATTTCAAATGGAGGTACAAAAACATAGTGTAACACTGAGAGGAATGACAAATTATCCATAGATAATGTCTACATAGACCTGAATTCACATGGGATAGAACTACGAGTTTCAAGTTCCCACCATGGTGATGAGAATGGACAATGATGAGAGGGGTGAATATTACCCACATACAATGATCAAAAAACATAACTAGTACATAAGGTCTAAGAAGAAGAGACAGAGGTGAACTTAATTCTCATTAACATGTAAGGTTCAGTCAATAAAAGTGATTTGAAAGGAAAATTTTGGTAGTGTGAGGCTGCCTAAAAATTTCAACCCTTTTTATAATTAAGAACTAGGATTTTATCATGTATCAAGCCTTTTACAATTAATGCACCACTTTGGGTGGTATATATAACTTCTAATTCTATTGTGTCATTATGCCCATTATTCTTGAATTCTATCTAGTGTTTAGATCTGGGAGTTGGTAGAAATATTATTATGTATTTATTTGTGTGTTTGAGAGTATAAGATTCCTCAAAAAGTTAAAGGGGTGATGTGTACATGAGTTTCGATGTCTGACCACCACTTATACATTTACTTATTTTGACAAAGCCTTGAATATTACTCAACTACCTATTTATGCCTTACTTCCACTTATCAATTATTACGTAGGTCTCCCTTGAAATTCTACATCATTACTTTATACTTGGAACCCATGTGTGTGTGAAGTTGTATACGCACAACATTGATCATATCCTATAATTTATGAGATCACAAAAGTGAAACTCTATGATTTGGTGTGATACTTCTTCATAGATAAGTAGGGAGCCTTTTGAATAGGAATGCATAAAAAGATGGAATATCTCACATGTACCTCTTATAATTTAGAAATTATTATTATGGAAACTTCCCTATACTATCTCAAGACTATGGCTCAATGTTCTTGAACCTACACACCATTTATGTCTATATGAGAGGTGTTTCCTATGTGGGGGTTGCATCGAGAATGTCTAGAAGGCATGAATCAACACTTTTTGATGTGTAGATTTGTGCTAACTAATTTAGGTGCAGACATGGATGGGAGACATCTGTGTATTATTTAATTTTAAATAAATTAACACTTTATAGGTGCAAAAGCCTTCTATAGGATCCTTATGAGATTTACACAAGCTGGGAGTGACTTAAAAATTCAACACTTTTGGTGACCATTATGGTCTACTTACGTGTTAAGAGGGAATCTAATAGCCTTTGAAGTGATCCATTCGACACGGAGTTTTTGAATCTTTTGGTCCTTTCATCTATGGATGCACTAGATGTCTATCCTTGGCTTAGGAATGAATTGAGAATCTCTTAGAAAAAGCAAATAATTATGCCAAAGGCACATAGAGGAAAGAGATATAAGATAATAGAACACTATGTACAAGCACTTATAAGAAATGAAACTATCCTAAACAAGGTTTGCAAGGCACTAAGGGAAATGAAAAACATATAATCTACTTATTTATAATTATAAAAGGATCAATGGAGATAAATCTTGACATGAATCCCATTAAGTGGGATGAGAGTTCCTCTCTACTTAATCTAGCAAATTAGAATGTGTTGGCTTTCTTACAGTTGGTTATGGCATATGAACTGCTCTATATTATGTCAAACTCAGTATTCCTTCTATCTTTTGATTTGTCTACATCCCATTTGAGCACTCTATCTCCTTCTTGGAAAGTTCTATCTATAGTCCTTTTATCAAAGGTCCTCTTCATGTGGTCCTATTGAAGTTCCATAGTGTGAATAACCTACACTCTAGTCTCTTCAAGATCTATTAGCTCTGCTAACCTTATTGTGAGGGTATCGCTTTCAATCAATTCCAATAGATGGGAAATTTCCAATTTAGGAAACTTGAGAGATGTGGGCAATCTAGCCTCCTTTTTGTAAACTAACATGAAGGGTGAATGTCCTAACACTCATTTTAGCATGATTTGATTAGCCCAAAGGGAAGTCTTAAGCTTATTATGCCAAGCTCACTAATTGTTTTCCATGGTCCTTATAATATGAATCAAATTCTTATTTTTGGACTTGGCCAAATCATTTCCTTGATGGTATTAGACAGATGTTATGCACGATGACCCATTCATTGATCCTAGTTCCAAGGAAGAATAATGCATTATCAAAGATAATGATGGATGAGACACCAAATATTTTTATAATGGCTTTGTAGAAGCTCAAAATGGATGTCTCATTATCCTCCTTGTGTGTTATTACTTCCATTCATCTCATGAAATAGTCTATGGCCATGAGTATCCATTTATGTTCATCACTTGATGGTGGATTAATCATGCCTATCAAATCTAGGCCTCATTGCCTTTTATTACTTGAAAATAAGGCATAATTATTATAAATTCACACATATGTATACACGTATTTGAATTGAGTTGGCCAATAATATCCAGCTCACATGATTTTTATGTTAGTGGTCCTAGGTTAATAATGGCCTCTTATAAGGCCATCATGGAATTTTTGAAGAATTATACTTACCTAATATGATTCTATGCACCTCAAGAGGACTCCATTAACATCCTTCCAAAAAAGTGTGCCATTAAATAGGACATAGGGAATGGCCTATAACCTAAAATGCCTATGCATATCTTTATTTAACCTAAGGGGTAATGAGCTAGTTTGAAGGAAGGTCATCATACTCTACGTCTAGTCTATTATAGTTTCTTGGACTATTGATTCATTTTCATGTGACATCATGACTATTTTTTATTCAAACTTTTATACCTTGAAATTTTTTTCATAGAGTCCCTTCTCTCACACTATCTTTGTGACCTAGATCTACACATCATATTCAATCACCTTTGTGACCCAACCAACTCTCTTTTCATTGATGTCCTTGTTGAGTATAAACTCTTTGATGCCTACATGTGTAACCATGAGTCAGATTTTTTTGTTCAAGAGCATATGTCTAAAGTTATTGATCACTCTGACAACTATGAAGATGTGATTCTACACAAATATATAGTGTAACTCATAATATTTTAGTACCTAGATAAAGAAAGCAATTGGTTGCTCTAGATGATCATTATTTTACTATGTAACAATCGCTGAGAAGTCCTAAACCCCATCAAATGCATAAAGGATAAAATCATCATTATTATCAATATTGATCAATGTGGGAGCTTATGTGATGTCATGATTAATGGTTTAAAAAATATTCCTTCCTTCATGATTCTATATAAATGCATCATTTTTATTGAACATCATAGTGAGGGGTTTGGTGAGGGTGGAAAAATTAGACACAAATCTCCTGATAAAGTTTATTCTTCCTAAGAAGCTATGGATTCTCTTGTTGTGACTTGGAAGAGGGAGAGATGAAATAGACTTGAATCACTCTAGATTGATTTCAAGTTCCTCTTTAGAATTAATGTTCCCTAATATATCACCTTCATTAATTGCAAAGATATACTTGTTAGGGTTCAGAGATATTCCAAACTTCTGACACCTTTCAAAGACCTACTCAAAATGGTTGAAGTGATCTTATTTGCATTTAGATAAAATGGTTATAGCATCAAGGTAAACCAGGATAAAATTATTTATGACCTCATTAAATTCCATATACATGGCTCTTTGGAATGTTGCTCCTGCATTTGTTAAATCTAATGGCATTCATTGGTATGCGAAGGTTCCCCACTTAGTGGTGAATGTTTTTTTATAATGACCACACTTCTAAACTGTAATTTGGTTGTAGCTTGAGTAACCATCTATAAATTATAGTATTTTTATGTCTACAACCATTTTTAGGATATTATCTATTGGTGAGATGGGATAGTGATCTTTGAGGGAAGCTTTGTTTAAGTCTTTGAAATCCCTACAGACAAATTTATCCATTGTTTTTTGCACTAGGACTAAGTTATAAATTGATGAAGTGTGTTTAATTGGAAGTATTATACTAGATTTAATGAGCTTTGAGATCTCATTTCTCATCAATGGTTCAAGATTTGGGTTGACATGCCTCTACTTCTAGTGGACTGGCTATGCATCATGATCGAGCTCAATTATGTGTTGCATTAAACCTAGATCAAAGCCTCTAAGCTCCTTATATCTCCATGAAAATATATCATTATATATCTACTGAGTTTAATGAAGATCTTAATCTTTGGTAGGGAACATACCTTAATATCCTTTAGGACTTTCCCCTTAGAAATGTATATTTGTGTACAGACTTCCTCCTTTATTATCACGCTTCACTTTTCTCCTTTGAGTTGGTCATCAGAATTGAAGATACTTTCTAGGGTGACTAAAACTTTTGACAACTTGTTTCCCTTTAATTGGATGACTTTATCTTCATATTGTGCTTGTAGCTATACATAGTTGTTGGCATAGTACTCTACCTCATCCTATAGGAATATGAAAATATACTCATTTCTCTCAAACACCTATCAATTCTCTACATTTTCAAGTACTTCTAGTCTAAACACAATCTTAACAAGCTACTCAAACTCCATTATATTACATAATATGCCATACTATGAACATGCAATTATGAGTCTATCCATGTCATTATTATGTGATCTATGTATGGAAATAATATTGAATGCATCAAAGCATTAAATCATGTCCCACACTCTATGCTTATAAGCCTTCATCAAGCTATATTTGGTCATGATTTGTGCTCAAACCTATTTAAAAACTAATTCACTATCCCCTAATGCTTGTAGTGACTTGATTCCTTTCTTTTGCATAGGATGGATTCTTTGGATTAGTGCCTCATACTCTATGTCATTATTCATATAAATTAACTACAATATAAAGGCATGGAAATATTTATCCTTTTGAGAAGATACTAACACCACACCAACTCTAGTGCCATTTTTACTTCAAAAACCATCAAAGTATAATTACCATCTACCCTTAAGATTCTCTTATACCTTTATGAGCTTAGTTAACAATGAATCCTATTCCAAGATGCAGTACTTACCTATCCCTATTTCCTCTAAATTTTCATATGGATCACACTCAAAATTTTCACATGCCCATTCATCTATAAAATCATTGAGTATATCTTCAAGTGGTGTTGTAGCTTCATAGAGAGTCAAATTCTCCAATTGATTGAACATTACATAGTGTTGGAATAATGCATATTTAAGCTTATTTATGGTTAATAGGGTAAGTTATTTATTACCGAGGGTAAAATTTATTTACCTTGGTTAATTTATTTTATTGTTGAGAATTTCTCAACAATATATTTGTTCGTAGTATGAGAAAACAAATAGTTTGTTTTCTCTATTTTGTAATCATTACAAATAGTTTGTTAACATGAAACAAACTATTTGTATTATAAATACTTTGCATTATATGAGAAATTAACGAGAGATTATTAAGAGGATATAGAGAAATTTGTGGATTATCACCTATTTTTTAGGTGTGACAAATTTATTTATTCTCTAAAAATATTTGCAGGTTATTTGTTGTGGGTTCTCTCTCCTGGATTGATCCTGTGGATCCTGTGTATCTCCTGCTCATTCCTTCATGGTATCAGAGCTTGGAGTTCCAGTTTAAGATACTCTTCCCTGAAATTTTTCATCTTTTAACACATTCAAAAATATTATTTTATTGATGTGTTACAGATATTTTTAATTCTCTCAAATTCTGGTTCTTATTTACTAGTTTTTTTTAAAAAAAATTCTGTACTTTATGATCATTAAATGACCGTAAAGATTTCCAAAATCAGATTTTTTTTCATGGAGGCATAGGAAATCAAGTCAGGAATCCATTTAAATTTGAATTTTCTCATTTGGATTAGGACGTACAGCTCTTTCATTCAAAAACTTGCAGACTGGTCCCTGTTGGCAGACTGTTGGCAGACTGCAGTACCTGTCCGTTTTTCTGATGTGGCAGATCGTACGGTTGACTTTTTTCAAATATGAGACCTGTTAATGAAATATTACTCTTATATATTTCTATCCATATAATTTTTGACGAATTTGGATCAGGCCGTACAACGTTTTGGAAGCCAACAACAGGAATTTAAAAACTATTTTTTTTTCTGCTGCATAGCTGTACGGATTTCTTATTTTTGAACGCCTTATGCTGCATAAAATCCAAATATGAAAATTTCATGTGATATCAGACTTAAAAATATTTCATTTCATGCTGAGAAGGACGGATTTGGAGCAGGCTGTACAGTCTTTTTTGGCAGATCAAGTGGAGCCATTCTGCATTGCTGAAAGGTGTTTTTTCCTTGGCTATTTTTCTCAAATATTTCCCTGACCACCACGCCTTGCTGGAAAAAGAGTTTATTTTTGATAAAGCCAAAGATTATTCAGCTGATATCTCACATGTGTGAGTCATTTTTGGCCTTTTTTTAATTAATTATTTTAAATTTTAGTGGTTTAAATGCAAGTCTCTAGCTTTGAAAGTTCAAATTTGACTTTGCTAAAACGGCTAGAGATATTTTGTTAAAAATTTGTAGGGAGGAGGTCTTGGGATCAAATCCCCCTACATTTTTTTTGCATAAATCCATTTTTTAATTTTGTATAAGCCAAGGCTAAATTTTTTTTTTTCGTCGGGAGACGTTAAATTGTAACGGGAGGGGTGTTTTTTGAGGAAAAACAAATGTCTAGATTGTTCTTGTCAACTTCATCATCTTCCTCGGGAATGGAATCTCGATTGTTTGAACCTCTAAATTCTACAAATTACCATGTTTGGAAGCTGAAAATGCAACAACTCCTTCAATCAAAGGGCTTATGGATAATTTTTTCTGAAACGACACCTGCAGCATTCACCACTGAAAAAGACAAATATGCATATGGTTGTAAGCAGGATGAGGCTCTTGGATTGATTTGCCTCAATGTCTCAGATAATCTTCAATTTCACATTGCAGATGCTACTACGCCAAAAGAGGTATGGGAGAAATTTAAAAACCTATTTGTCAAAGTTAATGAGTTTAAAATTTTGCAATTAGATGCAGAATTGAGTACTCTCTCTCCATCAGATTTCCCTTCAATAGATGAATTCTTGGCAAAATTCAAATTTATAAGGTCACAGTTGAAAGCTGGTGACAAGGATAAAAGTGATCAGGAGTGCATTTTCATGATTTTTTCAAAGTTGAAAGGACCATATAGTGTTTTTTCCTCTGCTTTTTATACTATGATGGATACATTAGGTGATGAATTCAAATGGCCTTCCTTTGAAGTTTTTTGTGAAAGATTGACTAGGGAGCAAACAAAATTAATGGCCTTAGATGCTCTACCTGGTCCTAGTCATGCTCTAGTTGCTAATTCTTCTAAAGGAAAACCTTCACCTAAGTCTAAAAAGCAAGCACCTTCAAATAACCCTCCAGAGTCCACCACCCAATCACCTCATCATTCTAAATCTACTAAGACCAAAAAGTCCTTTAAGCAAAAGAAGAAAACATTTGGTCCATGTAATTTTTGTGGTGGTCCTAATCATGATGAAAGTAGATGTTTTAAGAAGATGGAAGCATTAGAGGCAGCGGTTAGACAACACAAAATTTCCATTCCGTCTCCATCTCCTTCTACTTCTGCAGGAAAAGGGAAAGCACTTTCAGCCAGGGCTATATCTTCATGTCAGGATCAATGGATTTTTGACTCAGGTGCTTCTCACCATCTCACACATTCTAAGGATCTATTGTCTTCCCTTACAGATTGCAGTACATCACATATTGTTATGGGTAACTCCTCACAGATTGAAGTATTGGGATCAGGTACTGTTGATAAATAGGATGGATGTTTTAACAATGTATTGCTTGTACCTCAAATCTCTTCTAATCTTCTCTCTGTATATCAAATATGTAATTCTGGTACTGGTAAAATTGTGGAGTTTACTTCACATAATGTTGTAATAAGAGAATGTAATGATCCTAGTGAGATAGTTGCTACAGGTACAGTAGACCATACTGCAAGACTCTATACTTTTGATAAGTTTGAGTCTTTTGTGTCTTCTGGTTCTTCACTTATAGCACATGGTAATAATCTCAGCAAATTGTGGCATGAGAGATTGGGACATTTGAGTTATGGATATATGCAACAAATGAGTACAAAACATCTTGTAAAAGGCCTTCCTAAGGTCTCTTGTATTGATGGGGTGTGTCCTGGTTGTCTAGTTGGTAAACAACACCAGGATCCATTTCCAGTTGGTAAGGCCACACGTGCAAATGCACCCTTAGAGTTGGTTCATAGTGATTTGATGACTTTTCCAACTCATTCTTTTTCAGGGGCTAAATATGCACTCACATTCATTGATGATTTCACTCGTAAAACTTGGGTATATTTTCTCAAGTTGAAAAGTGAAGTTTTTGAGACTTTTAAGGCCTTCAAAGCCTTTGTTGAAAAACAATCATCTCTTCCTCTTAAGAAGATACGCACTGACAATGGGGGGGAATATGACAGTAATGCTTTCTATGATTTTTGTATTGAGCATGGGATACAACATCAGTTCACTGTACCACACACTCCTCAACAAAATGGTGTAGCAGAGAGGAAGAATCAAACATTGAAAGAGATGGCTAATTGTATGATTCACTCTAAAAATTTGGGTCCACAATATTGGGCTGAAGCTGTAAATTGTGCAAACTACATTCAAAACCGTATGCCTCACAAAGCTGTGCAAAATATGACACCAGAAGAAGCTTGGTCTGGGATCAAGCCTGATATTTCAGATTTTCGCATCTTTGGGAGTCAAGCATGGGCATTCATTCCTGATGACAAACGTAAAGCATTGGAGAAGAAAAGCCAACCACTCATTTTTGTTGGTTATTGTGAAGATGTAAAAGCCTACCATCTTTTTGATCCTATCACACATGATGTGTTTTTTCGACGAGATGTTCAGGTTGATGAGTTACCCACTCCACAGGAGTGTACATCTAGTTCTTCTTCTTCCCCTCCTTCTTCTACTAAGGATAGTGAGGATTTGCTTTCTATTGTTGATGATGATGATGATGTTGCACTTATTCAGCCACCACAACCATCTTCTTCACCACCTTTGCCTAAATGGGCAAAGAGCACTCTACATGCAGCTGGTTCTTTTGTTGGTGATCCATCTGATTCTCATCGCACTCGCTCACAAACATCTGGTGTTGCTCTTTTGGGACAAGCTTGTACAGATGATCCAGTGTTGTTTTCTGAGGCTATTGGTATACCCGAGTGGGATGTTGCTATGTATGATGAGTATTCTTCATTAATGAAGAATGATACTTGGGATCTTGTCCCTCTTCCTAAGGGAAGAAAACTTGTAAAATGTAAATGGGTCTATAGGACCAAATATGCTGCAGATGGATCAGTAGATAAGTACAAAGCTAGATTAGTAGCTAAGGGTTTTTCACAGGTTGAAGGGGTTGATTACTCTGAGACCTTTGCCCCTGTAGCTAAGATGGATTCTATTCGGCTTGTACTCTCTCTTGCTGCTTCACATTCTTGGTCTATTTTTCAGATGGATGTGAAGAGTGCTTTCTTACATGGTGATCTCCATGAGGAGATCTATATGGAGCAGCCTCCAGGATTTGTGCAGGACTCATCCTTGGTTTGTAGACTCCGTCGTTCTCTTTATGGCCTCAAACAAGCTCCTAGAGCTTGGTATGAGAAGATGGATAGTTTTCTTTTGAGTTCTGGTTTTATTCGTTGTGAGTCAGATCACAATGTATACATCCTGAAGCAAGGTGAGGAGCTTGTCATTTTGGTTTTGTATGTTGATGATCTCATCCTCACTGGCAGTTCAGATTCCTTGATACATGACATCAAGGACAAGTTGGCAGATAGGTTTGATATGATAGATCTGGGACTTCTACATTATTTTCTTGGTCTTCAAGTTTTTCAATCTTCTGAGGGCATTTCTATTGGACAGCAGAAGTATGCGACAGATCTTCTTCATCGATTTGGCATGGTTGATTGTAAGCCTGCACCCACTCCATATCAGTCAGGTATTGTGTTGTCTGCCACTTGTATGACTCCTCTTGTTGATTCCACTTTGTATCGGCAACTTGTAGGTAGTCTTTTATACCTAACTCATACCTGTCCGACATCACATTTGCTGTGAACCTTGTCTCTCAGTTCTCACATGAGCCTCATGAGAGTCATTGGCAAGCAGCCAAGCATATTTTGTGCTACATTCGGGGCACCACTCACTTTGGTATACATTACACACCACAGAGTTCTACACAGCTTGTTGGATACACTGACTCTGATTGGGCTGGTGATGTTGACACTCGCAAGTCCACTTGTGGATTTGCTTTCACACTTGGTTCAGGTCCAGTTGCTTGGGCATGTAAAAAGCAGACTGCTATTGCATTGTCCTCTACTGAGGTTGAGTATCGAGGTGCTGTCAAAGCTAGTCAGGAGATACTTTGGCTTTGACAGTTGCTTGGAGAGTTTAGCTTCACACAGCAGGGTCCTACTACTCTTTGGTGTGATAACCAAAGTGCGATTTCTATTTCACGCAATCCTGTTGAGCATCAGTGGACAAAACACATTGAGATTCACATGCACTTCATTCGACATCTTATTCAGGATGGAGTTCTTTCTTTGGAGTTTGTGCCTACAGCTGAGCAGATTGCAGACATCTTCACTAAACCTTTGGCTTCTCCTCGTTATCTTTAGTTGCGAGCGATGCTTGGGGTGAAGGAAGTTGTCCTTGGGGGGATTTCCCATGAAGTCCTTCCTTCCTTTATTTTTCATATATTTTGATTGGTTTGTACATGGGTACCTTATCAGGACTAGTAGCCGGGACCCATCCTTGTTTGTCATTCTCCCTATGTTTTGCTTAAGGGAGGGTGTTGGAATAATGCATATTTAAGCTTACCTATGGTTAATAGGGTAAGTTATTTATTACCGAGGGTAAAATTTATTTACCTCGGTTAATTTATTTTATTGTTGAGAATTTATCAACAATATATTTGTTCGTAGTATGAGAAAACAAATAGTTTGTTTTCTCTATTTTGTAATCATTACAAATAGTTTGTTAACATGAAACAAACTATTTGTATTATAAATACTTTGCATTATATGAGAAATTAACGAGAGATTATTAAGAGGATATAGAGATATTTGTCGATTATCACCTATTTTTTAGGTGTGACAAATTTATTTATTCTATGAAAATATTTGCAGGTTATTTGTTGTGGGTTCTCTCTCCTGGATTGATCATGTGGATCCTGTGTATCTCCTGCTCATTCCTTCACATATTTTAATTCAACTAGGATGGAAGAGTATGGTTAAACATGGCTTTGAAAGATAAATTTAACCTTGATGGTCACTTTAGTCATCTAATTTTGATTAACATATGTGACCAATCTAAAGATAAATATCCATCCATATTTTTCATGAATTCTCGAGAGAGGTAGATGGTGAAGTAATGAGGTAGGTTGATGAATATGATATGATGTGAAATTGAGAGGCTTGTGTATGAATACAATTTAAGATTTAAATATTTCATGATTATCATATTTTTGACCATTTTACATCCAAATTAGTAATAAAATGGGGGAATACACAATTTTAAGCATATCTACAATCTTTTTTGGCATCAACAAGATATTTTCACTTAAGTTGATCATGCAATTATGCATCAGATGTTGATTAATGATCAAGGAGATGTAGAACAATGGAGTCTTGGTACTAATATGCACTTACCTTTATTTCACTTTAGGTTGACATAGATTTATATAGATGGAAGGCATAATTTGGTATGTCTTACACTCTTGAAATCTTTTCATATCATCTTATAATAAATTCCTTTCAACCATAATAGAAAGAACATCCTACATAGTTATATTAAGGCTCATCTTCTTCATATGTTTGACTATATTGAAAGGAATCTAAGATCCCTTTGACTATGGCTTATGAATAATATCCTTTTCTCATATTTATGAATTGGTTTGAGGTGGCTCTTCTCTTTATGAAGCCTATTTTATGTGCATTGAAATTTGGACATGCACCTTAGATTGTTTACCTTTGTGAGCGATTTGGAGTGTTGAATGTGAGGGTGTAGAAATCGGTTTTGTATCCTCTATCAATTTTTTTTTGAATATTGTATTAAAATAAATTAGGGTGTTTCCCCTACTTGATTCACCATTTTTATTCACACAATTGAAGTTATCCTCCTACCAATTTATGAGAGTAAACCCATATTGTTGTTGTGCTAGTACTTAAATATCTCCATGCAAATCCATAGTATTCATTTTCTCTTGAGGTTAAAAAAAACTTTGTACCATGAGTTCTTAGTTCATGACCTCATTTTCACATGTAGCTTGATTATTTAGTTATATGCATGTAAAACACCATTTGAGATCCTATGCAAGATTATTTTGTATAGGTATAAAGGATCTATAAGTGCCAGTGGCATCAATGTTTTTCACATAAAGTGACCTATTATACGTGAGGTGATTTTGTGATCATACACCACCTGGGTAAGGAGGTCTACATGACTAGTATTGTTGAGATAAGGGTTGATGAGGATTAGGGTGCTACACTTTCTAATTTTTTAGGGTGATAATCTCATTTCTAAAGCTTTAAAGTAGCATTTTAAATTTATGCAATTCATTAGAGGAAATAGAAGATGAAGTTGGTGTGCTTAATATGGTGTAGATAGGTGATTACATAGGTTACATAACTAATTGGATAAGTGGAGGCTCTATGAATAAGGGCATGGGTGTTTAGGCACAATTTTCCCTACTTGTATTAAATAATTTTTTGTGTGTACAGTGACTTCATAGGCATCAGTTAGTATTATGCCTCCTATAGATTGAATCATCACATTTATATCAATATAAATATCTTTTTAAAAATATAAAAACATTATGTTGGGAGATGGATTACACAAGGGTGAGATTCTATCCTATACTCTCTATAAATTGAAGTTGAAATCAACCATCATTTCATGTGAGGCTTGATTTATAGTTGTAAGCTTTTATATCATGGACAAGTGGTCACTCTAGTCCTCAAATTACTTATATAGTTCCTCCCAAAGCTCATCCCAGTTGTGATTAGAATAGAGTCTCAAGACTCAATACCATTAAAGTGATTTGATTTTAAATAAAGAGGCAAGTATCATGACTATGACATTGTCTTTAGTGACATGGTGCACTACGTAGATATTTGGTCAATATCCTAAATATTCTACACATGGAAAATTGCATTCTCTCTAGAAAAGTAAGATAAATTTTTAGGTTTATAACTATAATGTCATCATATTGGGAAAGAATTAATGGACTACCTCCATTGAAAGGTACAAATAATGGATTCCTATATGCGACCATGAATGGGATAGGGAATAATCACCCTCTAAGTGTAAGTAATATCCTAAATAGAGGTGTAGATTGAGATCTAGGGGATGACTACCTTAAACCACTCCTTCTGACAAGGATGAAGATGTTCCTACTCTTCTTCTTATAAAGGGTGTTGAAATATCTATGAAATGGAAACCAATACCCTTCATAGATGATCTTGTTCATCTTGTCATGTAGATAGGAGGATGATTTTTATGAATTAGAAATGCTCAGAGTTGTTAGGTGCTCTTACTGAGTGTATGAAATAATTGTTATCTTAGGATAGAACCAATTTCTTATCTATTTATTCAAAATATTCCCACTGAGCATGCCAAAAAATATTCATTTGAAACATGCACCTATAGATGATCAACTACACAAGAAGTTTTATTTTTAAGCCTAGAGCATGAATGCCTTGCATAAAGAGAAAAGTGTTTGGTACTAGGCATGTAAGTATTATCACTCACCTATGTGCATGGAGCATCAGTTATCTTATTACAATAATGGAAATGTCCCCAATGTGTAGGACCCTTGTGTTCCTTGGGATGATCCTCCAGAGTAGGATAAATTCCTTTTATTCTAAGTGCACCTAGTTTAAGACTAGTGAACAAACCTAAAGAGTATAAATGGAAATCTACCACTAATCTAAACCTAATATTTTTGAGGTAAAAGGGATGTAAGAGGTAAGATAATTATATAAAATAAAAGATAATATACTAAGAATAGAATGAGCACTCCTAGTATCATGAACACACTAAAAATCTTTAGGAACAAGTTATTATCATATAGACTCCACCAAGGATACTCTAAATTCATAAGTATTTTGAATAGAGGCACAAGAATGTCATGAAACACTGAGAGGGATGATAAATGATCCACAAATAATGAATACATAGACCTGAATGTGCATAGGATATGACCTGCAAGTGAGTTTTGAGTTCCACACTGAGGTGTTAGGAATAGATAGTGATGAGAGGGGAAAATATTACCCATGGACAAGGATCAACAAACATAACAATAACATAGGGTGTAAGAAGAATAGAGAGAGGTGAACTTAATTCTCACTAAAATGCAAAATTTAGCCAACATAAGTTCTCTTGGAGGGAAAATTTTCATAGCATGAGGTTATCTAAAAATTTTAACTTTTTTTACAATGAAGAACTAGGATTTTATCATGGATCAAGCCTTTTGTAATTAATGAACTACTTAGGGTGATAGATTCAATTTTTAATTCTATTATGACACCATACCCATGCTTCTTGAATTCTACTTGGTGATTTTGATCTTGGAGTTGATGGTAGGATTCCTCTAGACTCATGTGTGTGTCTAAGAGTGGAAGATTCCTAAAAAAGTCAAAGGGGTGGCATGTACTCATATTCCAATATTTGACCAGTGCTTCTACATTTACTTATTCTGATAAGGCCTCAAACACTACTCAACTACTTTTTCAAATACCTCTTTATTCTTTATTTCCACTTGTTAATTATTGCATAGGTATCTATTAAACTTCCCTGTCATTAATTTATACTAAGGACCCATGTGTATGAAAATTAGTGTGTGCACATCATAGATCATAGCCTACAATGTATGAGATTGCATAAGTAAAAAATATTATTTGGTGTGAGACTTCATCTTATAGAGGTAGGGACCCTTTTGAATAAGAATATACAAAAATATGGAATATCTTGGGTGCACCTCTTACAATTTAGAACTACTTCTTGTGAAACTTTGTTTGCACTATCTAGAGAATGTGGCTTGGTGTTCATGAACCTGTGCACCATTTTGGTTTGTGTGATGTAAATTTATTGCATTAGGTGAACATCAAGAACACCTAGTGGGTGTGAAAAAACATTTATTCGATCCACATAGTTGTACTGATTGCTTTAGGAATAGGTATGGATGGGAGATATCTATGCATAATTTACTTTTAAATAACTTAACACTTCGTAGGTGCGCAAACCTTCTACAAGATCTTTGTGAGATCTGTGCAAGATGGGGGTGACTTACAAAGTTAACAATACCACTATAGGTATCCATTGTATTTCATAATGTATCATTTTGCAGAAATTTAAAAGGTTCATCACTAGTAGGCATTGTTAATAAGTTTCTTTCATGTATGAATTTTACACATCAATGTAATGTAGATGGTATGAATTCAATCATGTGTATCCATGATTAACCCATAATTGATTTATAATGTAAAGATGGGACATGAATTTAAATGTAATAGGAACCAATTTTTTCCCCAATGTCACATCCAATGTGATTTGGCTAATTGTAAGACTAAGTGAATTATCAAATCCTTTGATATGCATAACTAATTTTTGGATACAATTACTATCATTTCCCATGGTGGTTAATAAATTTTCACTAAAAATGTTTAGCCCTGATCCATTATAAATGAACACCATTTTTATTACTTTGTTATTTATATTCACTTGTATGAACAAAGGCAAATGTTGGTCAATAATATCCTTGGATGAAAAATACATTGGATCAAAAGTTATGAGTTTTGCATTTTTTTGAGATCTTGAATAATATATGTAAAGTAAGTTTGATTAACTTGGGTATCACTCAATGATTCATATAGGATATCCTTATAGATAATGTATTGCTTTAGAAGTTTGAGGATTGAGATATTAGCATGTATGTTTCTCAGTTCATCTATAAGGTTATGGACCTTAGATTTTATCACAGTTTTAGTTTTAGGAGGCACCTATTGTATATTAATAGGTGGTGAATTAGATTGTGCATCTTTTCATTTTAGTATAGTGATAACATGAACCATAGAATATAATGTAAGTCATGGGTGAATAATGAGTGTGGGATGGTAGATGTCACTTGAATAGGAGGTTGATGTAAAAAATGGTTGAGATCATGCATGTTGGAATTGGCATACTGACTCTATTATATTAAAAAAAGAGTTAGAAAGAAAAAATATTTTTTGATTTATTTTTGAAACACTCATTATATTCACTCACTGTGTTGAATGATAGGTTTGATTAAGTAATCATAACAGTAAACCACAACTATAATTAGAAATTGGAGTAAAAAATGGCCTATAGATGCATCCATATTAATCATAAGTTTAACGAGGGAAATCTAATTTTTAGATGTTAAATATTTTTAAATTAAAAAAATAAGAATAGCAAATCAAGAAAACCTAGGTCATTCTAGGGTTTTGAGAACAAAGGCTGGGTTCACTAGATGTTTAACCCTAAAATTTTATTTTCATATAAGGTTACCTATATGGTTAATAATATATAAATGAGTAATCACAAGGGTGATAAACATATCTATAGAAGGCTAATTAACTTGTAAACTCAGATAAATAACATTATAAAATTATAATACTAAGATATGGTAAAAATATAAAGTATAACTACTGATTGATATTACAATGAGTTTAAAACAAGATTACTTACCTACTTTACTAGGTGTATGTAGATCTAGACTGAAACAAAATATAAGTGGGCTAGATCATGATTATAGAATATTAGTTTGATTCTATAATTTTATATTTTGTGGCCTTGGACACTTGCATTAGATTAGTATGGTTACATTGATGTTGGTGTCTACATTGGATACATATGTCTAATATGTAATAGTGATAGAATATAGATGTGACCACCTATAGCCTTATGGTTTTTCTATCTCCTTTATTCTAGTGTTTTTATATTGTATGTGCAAGTTATAATTTTTTATAAATTATCAAACCCCCGATTCCTCACCCTTGGAGTGACAATTAGAAACATGGGTTAGTGGTCAAATGGTATCAAGTTTCCCAAAAGACCTATGTATCAATGGGCATTGCATACATAGCCAATAATTTTAAGAGGGCCTTAGAATTATGTAGTTCTCCCCTATGTGTTGGATTATGTGTTAATAATGATGCAATATGTGATAAGAAATTACATAAAGTGACCTAGTTTTTAACTTGGAAAATATGTTTCATGGGATGATCCTTTAGTACTTTATACATATGAGGATACTAATCATATCCCTGATATGAAAATAAGGATGAATATGGAATATTTTCTCACTTGAATTATTTATTGAATGCTCTTATTAATTTTCCTTATGAGTTAGTGATATTTTTTAGGTATTATCTAAGGGTGAGATGAATGAGGGTTAATCTTATATATATATATATATATATATATATATATATATATATATATATATATATATATATACCAATCTATTTTAAAAATATCCCACACTAATCACTTAGGCCAACCTTCATCCTACGTTTCATTTGAAAATCAGATTACTTTTGGGCACTAGGCACTTAGTTTAAAAAGGGACACTAGTATCGACATAGGCATCCCATTGGGACACAAATGTCTAGGAAGGTAGAAAATAGGCAATTGTCCAAAATTGGTTGAAAAAGATAATTATCAGGTTTAAATAATTTTTCAAGTATAGAAGGCCTAGTCATCATAATAATTGTGGTTGGACAAAGAGATAAGAAAATAAGAGATAGTAAACGTGATCCTTTCAGTAATGGGAAGGTCTTAGAACTAAAGGGTACATCCATGACAAGTATTTGCTAAGTGTACAATATTTATGTGATATGTAATTCAAATTTAGTGTCTACATCTCCTTATATCATTAATCATGAATTATTATGCATAGTTTTTGCCAATGACTTTAGATATTGACATATATATCTTTTGATATGATTGATTCACTACTCTCATCCCTCTTATCAAAATGGGGGCATATAATTGACTTTCTCCAATTTACATACTTAGTTAGATGGGTTTATTTAGTTATTAAATATATTTATTGATATGGGTTCATACTTATACACACTAGGGGCTATGTTAGGCATATGTCATATAAATCACATGATCTAATTCTTTTAGATTAATTTTGAATTTGTCAAATATCTAATTAGTATATTTATATACAAATTTCATACACATTTTTTGGAATACGATCTCATTCCATATCTCATGGGTTAATATTATAAAATTTTATTCATCTATGAGGATGTTTTACCAAATTTGTGAGTTAAGTGAGTTTTAATCACAATTAGATAAATTTATGCATAAAACCATAATGATACAAATATGTAATAAATGACCCAAACTAATTTATAACTTCATAAATTTATAAATATGATAAAAAGGGAAAATACCACATAAATACAACTTAGATGGAAATCAAATGTGCAAGACTATAAATTCAAATATAAAACTATTTGTGTGGATATGTGATGATGTTGTGAATATATAGTAAGGCTTTGATTGAATCTAGAACAAGGATACTTGAATTAGGTAGGGGTATCATGCACTAATTTCCTTAGGGTTCATTGACATTTGGTATATTTGTAGTAGTCTAAAAAATTTTGGGCATGTACGTCATTACCTATTGGTTCTATGCATGTGATTAAATGTGTTTGATTTTTTGTTGAATCCACTATGTACCTTATTTTTCACTTGAACCATATCTCAATAGGTCATGTGGATAAAGTATAATAAAGGGGGGAAATAGGTTAGTGTTTGAAGTTGTGTTTCACCTAAACACCCTATTTATTGATCACTACCTATATACCAATACTATAAATAGGGTTAAAACTCCATGTAGTTATGTTATGATATAGTGGTGTGTGTGAAAGATTGATATAATTCTAGATATTAATGCAATCTTGGTAAAATTATGTGCTTCAACAATGACCTATGACCTTTGAAGTGTATTTATACTTATCTTATAGATACCAAGACTGTGTGGAACCTAAATTAGAAAAAATAGGTTATTTTCTCTCAATATTAGTTAGGTATTCTTGTGATTTTCAATCATATAATACTCTAGTAAATAAATCTATTGAAAATGTGGCTTTATAATGAGAATTTTAGAATTAATCTAGATGGGAATTGTTAAATGTATGAGAGGAACCACTAGGTGTATTTAAATTTGATAAACTATATGTTATTTGGTGGGAGGATGTATCCATAAAAATCAAACACTACCATTGAGTGGGATCGTCTTGAAGGATAACCTTGTTTGAGGAGAAAAGACAACTAAGTTGGAAGTATAGATTACTAAGAGGATAATCTTGACATTTTAGAAATGAGAAATAGGTACATTTTGAGATCATTAGTTACTTAGATGAATGGGTCATCCACATAAAGAGTGAAGCAATGACTTTCCAAAATATCATCAAATTAGGCATGAACCAAGTGTGTATAAGGACTAGTCATACATGCATTATTTTTTAAATAAAATTTAATTTATGTATCTAAATTTATGCTCATTTTATTACATTAATGAAAAAAATAAAAATCAATAGAGTAAAAGGAAAAGTGTGATACATAAAATTACTTATAAATAATAGTATGGAATTTAGGCCACATGTTGAACTATGTTTCATGCCAACTTGTAATGAAATGTGAATGAATCAATAATTACTTATGAAAAAAAAAGTAAAAATAAATTCATGAAAATTATAGATAAAATAATAAGTAATGAATGTGTTTGATTGGGTATATGATCCATTATGTTTTCTAGTGAAAAATTGGTGAATATATAGGACATGGCACTAGGAGATATTATTCTTAATTAAAATATTTGAACTGGATTATACATTCCCCAATCCTCATTGATATGAGATTGTACTTAATAACTCAAGGTGTGATTTAATCCATCATTTCATACCCAAATTAGTAGAGATTTTTGTACTTATATGAATTCTATTAGATCATTATGGTGCAAAAATAATGAAAAAAGGAGAATCAACCACTAAAAATGGAATGAGATCCATTTTTGGTGAAAAACTAGTGATAAATTGGTGAAAACTAAAATAATATCAATATGGTGTATATAATAAATATAACAACAAGAATCTCAATTCATTATATGAAACTGGTGAAAAAATGAGCAAGGAAGGTGGTCATGTGCCACAGACATAAACCGTTATAATATTTGAGTGTATATGGATATTGAAAATTAGTAATATCATGTTATTTTCTAAGAAAAACATCCATTCAAAACTCTAGAACACATGCTACATATTATGCCCCCAATTTGAGAAAATTTTGAGACAAACTTGAGTATTCATCAAAATGATTTTATATACATGTTACAAAATATTATGTAATTACCTATGATTATGAAAAATTATGGGAATCATTATTTTATGACTACTAGGACAATAAAACTTTGTTTTGGACACAACCAGACTATGCCCATGTCTGAATGGAGCATTTTTATTTGATACTAATTTATGGATAATTTTTGGGTATTAATTATGATCAACTCAGTATCATTTAAAATTTTCTATTTAAAAAATGTGTTGTTGCATCTTAGTCTCTAATACATTCCAATATGTATACCGCATATTTTGATGTGAGTTGTGAAGCTTGCACAATAAGTTAGCTGAAAATAATAATGTTATGCAATGATGTTATAGAAAACATGGAGATATGAAGTAGTAATGATAAGATTTGAGATCATGGTATCATTATTAGTAAAATTATAAATGTAGTATCATAAGATGCATGTATAACTAAGCATACATAGTGTCCTCTCTAGATATATGTTAGTAATGAGAAACATAATGAATATTGAAAATATAATAAGTATGTGAAACTTATTATAACAACTAGAGGATAATGAATGATATCCATCATGGAAGTAAAAATCTAAAACTACTCATGATATCCATCATGTAATTATAAACTTGTAAAAATGAGTAAATTGAGAAAATAAATGTCATGGCCATGATGCACACACACAAAGGACATATAAAAAATTAAACAAATCACACAATAACTCCAAGGGGACACATATAATAGACATGTTCATATGTCTCTCACATACATAGAAGAACATCATAAAGGATTAGATACATAATCAATGACATATTCAAATGTACACAATCCAAACAAGTTGAATACACACATAAGATAGGGAGTAAGAAAACAAACACAAATAGAATGCATGAGTAATAAGAGTTTATCTACATAGGGAACTTATAGCCAATAACTAAAGTATTCAGTAATTAAAAAAATTGAAATTAAGTGAGAAATTAATCATGCAATGTAATGTACTCAAATATGAATAATAGAACCTATGTATAAGGATTCCCCCATTGAACTTGTTGTCATATATAAAAGTTATAGATAACCTATGATTGGTTTTAATATATAAAATTAGATCCTATGTTCATTGGAAAAAGTCCACTAGAATTGGACAAGAGCATAATTAATTACTATCTTGGTTAGAGTGGTTTTGTGTATGTAATATTTTTGGGCCTCAAATAGTATCACCACTTGAAACTTCATCTAGAAATGACACCCTATATGTTTTTAAACTCACTCAAATACACTTTTGAATAATGTTTGATATAAAACCAAATATATATAGATACTAAATATGGTGAGTTCAAATTAAATAATGGAAATGAACTAAAAAACCATACATAGGTCTTGCTTTTTATAAATTTCTAAAATATTATTATTTTTTGTATTTTTTCATATATGAAAATGAAAAATAACATACTAAACAATGAATCCCAAAAGAGTATCACAGTAGAAAATTTTTGTATCTAGAAAAAGAGCAATGACCTCTCATGAATGGAAAGTATCATGCCATTGTGAAGGAACTGATCACAACTCAATCTAAAAAGTAATCAAACTATGAAATAGGAGTTGTTATGATAAAAATATATATTATATTGTGTATATTTCTAGCATGATGTACTATAGGAATATTCAGAAATCATTGTTGGGTGTACAAACTCTATGCTGGTGTCCTTTTTATAACACTCTTAATTATTTATATTACCAATCAAGGAGGTACTAGAGTAGAGCATGGTTCTCTATAATCTATGACAAATATCTAATTAAGTGGATTTTCAAGGATATGCCTCCCTTGATAATGGACCACTTAGTTTTGAATGTTATGAGTAAGTTGAACCTTTGTAGGTTAAAAATACAATTTAGTATTTAGGAAATATAACTTTTATTTATAGGGGGTATTCATATGACATACCATGAACTATGATATCCTCATTATCAAAAATGTATTTCAAACATTTGTGTACTATAGAATGAAATATGTGAAGATGTTGAATCAAAAGATACCCAAATAACATATCAAAATCCCCTACACTAGGTACTACCATGAACTTGGTGGCCAAATGTGCTATACCAACTTGTAGTGGTAACATGATATCATCAATAGAATTATGAGCATGGCCATTGAAATCCTTGATTATTTTTATTAATGGAAACATATCATGATCTATGTATCCAAGATAAGAGATAAGTTTGGTAGTGCACAGATTCACATAGAACCATTATCAATCATGAAAATTTGTATAGGTTGATGATAAATATAAGATAACATGAGAAAATATTATAATGTAGAAACATAATCATTTTAATCATTCTATATCAATGTGATAAGTGGTCAAGATGGAACTAAAGTATGATATATACTAATGGTTCCATTCAAAGGATGTTTTGCCTTGGAATGAGGATGATAAGAAGTTTGTGGGGGTTTTATGTGCAATTCACCTACGATTTGTCTGTTATTTCATAACCTATATTCTTATGTAAATTATAATGAATATATTCATTGTTATACTATCACTTGGTTTTGGTTGTATACTTTAACTAGGTACACACATCAATGATTTTCTCATCTATCAAATCATGGATTTTATGTCACAAATTGATTTATATGTTTGTATTATGATGTCATCCTCTATGATAGGCATAAAAATAATTAAGATCAAATCCTTTTGTAAAATAATTAGTAATATAAACATATTTAATGAGAGGGAATGATATGATGTTACATTTCAATAAATTTTGACAAACATTGCAGGGAGCTTCTGGTAAGTTGGTAAATTATCTTCTTGGAAGATCTAATAATACAATACATATAGGTTTTGAAACCACATTAATATTTTTCTCTAATCACTTTTATTCCTATTTGTTTCACCTTGTATGGTGGATTACTTATATTATTTTAATGAGAAGTATAAATTGGATTCATTGCATACATAAGCTTGTTCATTAATAATAAATTGACCTCTCTATCCATAGTTATATGACATAAACCTATGAATGATAGAAAAATATTAAACATAATAGATTAATTTAGATCTATAATAAAACTTTGCTTGAAAATTTCTTACAATTCATTATATACCATAGGATTCATCATCTTGGATATAGTGGTCTTACACTTTAAAACATATTATGTGATAGACTCATTAGATTCTTGTTTCATCTTAGCAATATGAATGTATGACATATTTTCACTAATGTTGATTGATAAATGTGAAATGAAGAAATATGCCAAAGGATTGAATGCATGAACTAAATAATGTGTTAAATCATAAAACCATTTGAGTGAGTATTATTTTAAACTTATATTAAATAATTTGGTCAAAAACCTATCATTGGATGCATAGTCCAAACATGTTGTTGGTAGTATCATAGGATTGTAAAATGGCATATTGTATATGAATGACAAGTGTGTGACTTGTATTATTTTATAAAATTTATATCATTTTGTATGTATACAACCTATGTATGTATATCAATAGTATGTAAAATATGAAAAGACTCCTTTATAGGTAGAAATGAAAGGATAGATTGTGAAGTGATAGAGCCTTTGTAGGCTCTTTTACTAGTTATAATATGTAAAGGAAAACCATTCCAAATGTTAAAATATTAATATAGAGACTGATTCATGGTTACTCGAATGATTTTTTTTCCATGTGCAGTTGAATCATGTTACATTTGAATCTATATAATCATATAATAATAATGGTTTTTTATACAAATTATGTCTACGCTTGAATGGATAATTATTAACTATGTAAAAAATGAGTACTTTAATTGTTTTATAGTTTTTTAGGTGTTCTATAACTACATTGTAATTTACATAATAATAAACATTATCATGTGTTGATTGATTTTACATGAACCTTTGCTAACAATGGTGTAGTGAGCATGGATGATTTTTTTTGAAATATGTTGAAATGGTTACCTAGATAGCTAATTTTGGAATGGTGGTTGGATGAGATAATATAAAATTTTAAGAAGAGTTCAAATGAAATGTAATTATAACAACCAACATCATAAATGAGCATATTCATGGTGAAATCTATGAATTATTCTAGCGTGAGATGCATGAATTGTTAGTTACCAGGTTATCAAGATTGAAATATTACTTTATACCAAGGGATACATAACACTTTATTTCAATTGAGTAAAAGGTACAAAGATTGTGAAACCTAGACATGGAGTGGACACATGTGATAGACCATTAGATAAAATAAAAATTATATATATATATATATATATATATATATATATATATATATATATATATATATATATATATATATCACTAAATTTATTATCCAAGTGTATGTTGCATTTGAAGTTTTACATGACCTATTTATAAGAGGCATTAGAGGGAAAAGTTTGTAACGACTAAAAATTCTTTTGAAGATGTTGGTTATGGAGAATTCCATGGTGCATATTTGTAATGATATGGATTATTTTTTTCTAGGTGTTATGGGGATGCTTTTTAAAAATAATTGAATGATGAATAACTAAGAGGAGAAATTGGAACCTAAACTCAAAAGATGAAAGACATAAATGACTATAATGATAAGATAATTTTGGGGTAAGAGAGAGACCCATGATAAAAATAAATAAAATGAATAAAATAATATGAATGTATTTGTGAGGAGGATTAGAGTAGAGATTTTACAATATAAACAAGGATTGAAAGTGCATAGAAGATATATATATATATATATATATATATATATATATATATATATATATATATATATATTATATAGAATATGGAAATGAGGAAATGAGAGGGACTGAAAGAGGAGAAGGTGCAGATGAGGGTGTAGAGATGGATAGATATTAGAAAATAGATTAAGAGGAAATGGAAGAGATTGAGGAGAAAGAGAGTTTAAATATAGTAGAATAATAGGTTGAGTAGTTATAAGGTTGTTTCAAGTCATAGTTATAAGGGAAAATATTGTTTGGATAAGAGAAGGAATATTCTTTTGAATAAGCTATGCTAAGTCATAGGAATAAATCATGTTAAAGTTCAAATGATTAAAATTCATAGATAAGGATTATTCATTTCAAGGGTACACATACCCTATTCTTATTTTATTAAGATAGAGAAGAATAGAAATTTTAAAAATGGGTAACGATAGTAAGTGGTTTGACTATTTCACATATAAAATCTGGAAAACTTAGTGAAGGCACTCAAAACATGTTGGATAGAAAGGTAGTGAGTGAAGTTGGTTTTAGGTCATAGTTAATATTAAGCTACTAATAAATTCCAATATGAAAAATGCAATAGTTATATTTATAATCATAGGACATATGTCTCTAAATCTAGTAATTTTCATAAATTTAAAACCATATGATTGGTCTACTAACCCTCAGTATTATTTGTTGAAGTGTAAAATTAAATGGAAAGATAAGGGTGTTATAATAGAGGATTCAATGAAGTTAGAGCTTAAATGAGATTTGATAGGCAGAGATTTAGAGATTATATATAAAAATTTCGTAAATAAATGGATTTTCTAATATAAACTGACTACGGATTTCAAGATGTATAAATTACCAATCTAAACCTTTAAGACTTGAAAAAAATTTGACAAAAATCAGGTGAATTGGTCTTGGATTATGATCATAGATTATATGATGTTATAAAATGAGCAAGTATATAGTTTTCAAACATGGACAAAGTTACGTGATTCGTAAAATGTATAGTAACTATGATTTAGTTTTTTTATCTCAAAAAATTAATTTCCTAATAATTTTGAGGCTTGATATGCTAAGAATAGCATTGAGTAGATGGAAGACTATGGGGAAATTTCAAATCCTACTATACATATATATACTAATATAGATGTATTAAAATATATGGATGAATCACATGAAATGAATAGGCATAGATTTGTGATATGGTTCAAGGAATTTGGAAATGAAGGACATCATATAAATTATTATCTAAAAGTCAAGATGGTATAGTATTGCATGATCTGTTGCATATTGGGACACCCCACTTCCAAATGCCATATACAAAAATATGTAACATAACCACATAACATGTATTATACTTTTATAAATCTCATAATCATGATGGAAATAAGAAAATCATTCTCTAAGATCTTAAGGAAGATATTATCATAAAATCCTTTGCAGTCATTACATAGAAGATTCTAGCTATGAAACCAAAAATTATAATTCTATATGTGTAAATAGCTTTAGCTATGTATCCTAATCTTATGTGGACACCTTAATATACTCAGTAATCATCTCCATATCACCATCTTCAAAGTATTTCAATATGGAAGACATAATCACTTCAATATCATCTAGGATGGACACTTCCATCCCCATAGTCCCTGTAACCTTAAAATTGTGTGACCAACATAATAGTATGGATGGATCCCACCTTCCCATCAAATAAAATATAGGAGATACAAAGGACACCATAAAAATGGATGGGGTTCTAGATGTTGATATCATGGAGGCTAAAGAAGAGGATATCATGGAGGAAATAAAAAACAAGGGGAAGAAAATAGATAGGGCATACAACCTCATATTTTCTATATGTGCAGTGAATACAACCAATTTGTGTTAGATGAGGTTTCTAGAGTTACACTAAAACATGATAATTAGAGGGATAACTTGTGTAGAGGAAAGCACAATAGGTGATAGAGATATGGAAATAATATAGGACACATACAACATCTTCAATTAGACTAAAGAACAAGGTGAAGCATCTATATAACAAAAATAACCATAATTTGTATTACATTAGATTACAAAATAAAGCAAAATAATGTACATGACTATGCATACACCATACATAAAAAATAAGGGAAACCCATAATAAGATAATTTCTATTAATATCTATCAATACATCAAACTAGATTTTATTACATAGAAGTCCTATTTATAGTATTTTACAATCATGATGTCTCTTCACCTTCCAACCTTCCAAGAAACAAAATGAAAAACTCTTCACATTCTCCAATTTTTTTATTAGACTTTCAAGCATGAATACATATAAAAATATACAAAAAACAAAATTGAACACTTTTCACATGTGTTTTTCTTATATACTTTATAATTTTAGCAAGCTCCATTTTACATCCAACACTTTCTTAGACTTAATTATTTGTCTCATCCTAAGACAAAGGTGCAAGTTGAGTTAAACTAAAATGGAAAGATAAGTCCTAAACAGAAGTCACAACAATTTCTTGAGGTGTGGTTTTTGAGTTTTCACCTTTTGCACACTAATTAGTTACCCTTTTAGGGTTTCAAATAAGTAGCATATGATATTACCACCCTTTTGAGTTTCTAATAGACTAGAATAACCAAATGGCTACCCTTTATAGGTTTTCAACCAATCTGTCCTTGCTCCTAATGTTTAGACTATCTAAAAAAATGTGAATATGTTAGAAGTTACAAAATTGTAGATTGTAAACCTTATTTATATGGATGGGAGGATGGTTTGTTGGAGGTCTATGGAGTTTGTTATTTTTGATTAGATATTATACTAGTGGCTCCTATTGTATCCACTATCAAGGGTATCTATGAAGATTATTCATATGCCTTTATCTCCTCCAGTATGATTTGTAGAAGTTGTTATGGAAGAATAAACTAGTGCTCATTTGTTATCTATGAAATTTTTGAATCGACTTGAGATATATCTTGATTAATAATTTTTTAATTAGTAAATACTTCACACACCATTACAAGTAGAATTCAAAGTTATACTATGTCATCATCATGTTTTTCCAGTCTTCATATTCTGTGATTATAAGCAACACCTTAGTATTAGATTATTTCTGCTACATGTCTAAGATGAGCTCATCCAATTTATTTGCTATCTTATGAGATTGAATAGATATGAAACTATTGCAAATTATATCATGATGCCATACTTGTAGCTTTTATATAGTAACATCTCAAGAATCTAGTAGTTTTTTGAGTGTACTATTCATCTTATCTACAGTTACCATTTGGTCCTCTAGCATGGCTTTATATTTATAAGTAATATAAAATTTAGGTTACATAGTGATTAGAGATTGATTCAAATGTTATCTTCAATTGATCATATCTTTGGATAGATTATTATCTTATATTAAAATATTGTCTAAGACCTACTCATATTCTATTAAGATTTGGCACATAGTCTCTTTTTTAACTTAAGGGCTTGTCCTTGTGCGTGTAGTGTCAAATTTTTTTGCATATCTCCCCATCTCTTTGTAAGTTCTATTAATAGCATCATGAATTTTTTATATTTTAACATATCCTTATCACCTAGTACTTACATAAATAAGGTGTGATAGTCATTACTTATCAACTACCTCACATTCATCAACCTCTCCTATGCTTCAACCTTTTTGTCCCATAGCCTTAGGACTTCTTGATCCAAATTTGAATCCCTCTGAGTAATGGATTCCTAAAAAATGGATACTCCTTCAATCTCTTTGGAGAGTGACATTTGGATTATATCTAATGATGTTTCCATCATAGTGGTGGCAAGTGGCATGGATGTAGTGGTAGATGTCGTAGGAGAAAGTGTAAATTTAGCAAGTGGAAGCAAGAAGGTAGTTCATCAGGTGGATATAGTAGGGACATCCTATATCCATTGACTATAAAGTTTCACTACTTCTTCCATACCCTTAGTGTGATTGGTGGATGCTACCTCTACTTGGACTTGTGCATCCTTGAGCTCTTTAGCCTTGGTTGTTATTTCTACCTTGAACTTATTCTCAACTTCATCTTTTACTTTAGATATTTCTTGAATCTTTGTTTGAGCTTAGACTTGGGCTTTGGCTTTGGATTTGGCATCTATGTTAGCCTTGGCTTTAGCTTTTACTTTTCTCTTAGTCTTGGCTTCAACTTTAGATTTATATTGAGCTTTGTATTTATCTTTGGTTACTTTCTCTTTTTTATTCTACATCACCTAGGACTATTATTGTTTACTTTTCGCTTCTTTTTGATATTTTTTCTCACCCTCTACTTATTTAGTTTTCTTACGTATAACTTAAGCTTCCTCATTTTTCTTATTTTTGGCTTCAACTTCATCATCTTACTTCCATGCAGCCTTTACTTCCTCATGTTTCTTTTATTGTGCCCAATTATTCTTTTTGTACCATCTTCTTTTTTCTAGATTTAGCTAGAGGCTTGAGTGTCTTCTTTTATTTCTTCGTTCCCTAAGGTTGAGGTTGTTGAGATGGCTGCATACTGATTTATTTTATAGGTATATGAAAAGACACCATCCTTTATTATACTATTTTAAGGGCTTCATAGTTAATTTTTTTCATGGTCACCTAAAAAATATTTATGTGGGGATGTCTTTGGTAGATAAGTCTATAGAATGCATAGAAAATGATCCCATAGTTCATTCTATTAAAATATTTTTGCTTACAATTTCCATTAAGATACATCCTTTCTTATAGTGTAAACAAGAATAGAAGCATGTAGTTGAGTGATATCCACCCAAAGGTCTTTCCTTACCTAATTTTTCACTTAGAAAGTGTGCACTACTTTCCAAAATAAGAAATTTTTTTCCTCTTCTGCATCATACACCTTAGTGTTAATGTCTTCTAGCATTAAGTGAAACACTTATTTTTATTCTACCCCCATTTTAGGTAGATTAAACTTATCATCTATTCATGGAACCATAGGGTGATCAATCCATGAATTCAATTGATGGTTTAATTTCTTTGGTGGAGGTGATGAAGCTCTATGCACAAGTGCTTTCCTCTTTCCTTTATCTAGTTGTGTCATAGCTTGCCATTATGCCAACTGTGTGGGTTATTATGAAATCACTTTCTCAACCTATTATTGTTGGGAATATGGAGGGATGATTTTAAATAGAGGTAAAAACCTTGTATGTAAGTCTTTCTATCAATAGACCTTATCATTTGATTTAACCAACAAAATGAAGAATTACATCAAGGTGATAGTTGGGTTATCTAACTCTTGTACCTTTATCTTTATACCATTGTGTAACTTGGTAAAGGATGCATGTCGACCCATATACTACATGACATCCTATATAATCCTAGGATGTGATTGAATTATCATGAGGGATTCTAGCCAGAATGTGTGGAACCACCCTAATTGTTTGTAATACTAACTAGTTTTGGTCTACACAATGCTTATAAAGGCATTATTGGGCCAAAAATTGGCAGTGACATTTACTATCCCTAATGGATATTTACACTAAGTGAAATGTAATAATAGGACCAAGAATTTATATTAAAAGGTTTTCATTATTATTATAAGTACCTTTTTAATATTTGTGGTAAGATCAACTACTAAATATTTAGGCTAATTAAAATATTCATATAGCTTCATCATTTGGTATGTAATGCCAATGATGACTCTTTTTTTTTTCTTTGCATGATTTGTGGTTTTCCAAAACCTTTTAGTAATACACTAGACCATGATGCATAATGAAACATCTATAATTGAATCAATAGGATTTCCTCTTCCTACCCTAGTGGTCTATTATTTTATGATGTCCGAGTGAAGTGGTGGCATTGAAGACTTGTATTTTATTAGATATTTACCATGATTGGGCATGCCAATTGATCTTGACATTGAGTGTGAATTAATCCAAATGGTAATATCTTGAGCTATATGAATATCACATTGATTTTACAAACTCAGTAATGTCATCATGACATTGTCTAACTAGTTAAATGTAGGTAATTTGAGTAACCTTTTAGTGTCATAACCATGGAGTGGATGTTGTAGTGTTAAAGTTATTGGTTGTGTTGTTCATTATTCTTCTTGATAAAATAGAGTAGTTTCTAACTTGTTGATGAAATCAAAGATGATTTTACTTCATTTGTCAAAGCCCTATATAATCACAAGGCTGATCATATAAATTCATGTTAGTTGGAGGATGTAATGTCTAATCATTATTCACATCCATTTATTTTATAGTTGTTTGGCACCCAAATTCATGTCACTACCTTATTTGAATGCATTGACTACATGTGCACAAATTTTATCTTTGTAATTAATATTATATGTTATAAATCATCTTGATAGAGACATTTGGTTCTTAGGATGTGTGATTTATCTCTAGATAGTTCTTTTTGGTCAGTAGTTATCCCTTTAATTAGTCAATTCATTTTATGTATCCAATTGTCAATTTATTTCCAAATCTACTTTGAAATTACTGCAACCTTTTGAGATACTACTTTATTAAAGGTCTAACCTAACCATTGGCCTTCCATCTACCATACCTATTTTTTTCTTGCCTTTTTGGAATTAAATACAAAGCTTGGTGTAGTGGTGGCTAGTTGTCTTGGGTGAGATGTCTCAACCAGGTGGTCATATCCTACAATGATAACTAGTTGTGGTGGTTGTGATGTGTTGCTCAATAATGAGAATACTAAAAAACATTATAACCTATGAAATAAAATTTAAAATAAAAACATTAAATAAAATATTAATTAGTTAGTGCTTTTTACCCACTTCAATTTTTAGCACCATGATAGAGATTAAAGATGATATGGCTTAAGCCTATAACCATTGATTCACCCTGGTAAAATGTTCCCTTGAAAATATTTAAAAACTATGTTACCATTTGGTGATATTCATGAATTATGTAGGTTACTTTCCATTATATGTGTATCTTTCTTGGGAATGCTTTAAATCTAATCTTATAAAGCAATATAATTTGATCTCAATAGAATTACTTAGTTCACAGATTATGATCATGTAATGCTTTTTAAATTTATTGATTGATTTTTTTGGTTGACTAGTCTCTTACCTTATCTTATTCCATATTAGTGAAATCTAATAATCATGCCCTTAATAAGTTTTGATTCCCTAACCTCATGATCATTGCAATAAGTAGTCTGGGTACAGTGTATTCCATAGGTATTACTTCCCTGATGCCATATACTAATTTGAAGGGAGTGAATTTGATGGATCACTTATAATGTATGTGATAGGCCCATCAAATTTCAAGAATGAGATATTACCTTCTCTATACATTGCAATTTTTTTCAACATCTTACTCAAAATTTTATTTGATGTTTCTACCTTCCATTACCCTATGAATGGTAAGTTGTAATTTTGTGGTGTGATATTGGGAGTTATTCCATGAGAGTCTTAATAGTATTATTGATAAATTGCATGCCTCTATCACTTAACAACTTAATTAGACATTTGAATTGCATGATAATGTTTTCATATAAGAACTTGGTAGCATCTTTCATGCTATAGATTAGAGTAGTAGCTTCCACCCATTTTGAGAAATAGTTGGTTGTCATGATAATGTATCTGGTATGACTATGCTTACTCAATGGAGATATAGGTATGACAAAATTAATTCCCCATTGTTCAAATTTTTTTTATGCAATCATATGAACCAAATGCATTTAATATTATTAATTAGGATTACCCATTTGTTGATAGATATTGTAGTGTTTAACAACTCTATGAACATCCTAAAAATGTGTAGACCACCATAAATCACTCTAAAGTATTTTCCAAGTAGTATAATATCCTATGAAGTGTCCTCCTATAATTACTTGGTGATTTTCTTGAAGCAGTTAGGGTTGATCATGTTGTAGAGGTACCTTGTGTAATACTTCATCTTTACCCATCTTGAACAAGAAACCATTAATAAGGATATATGGTATAACTCTATTAACCATCTATTTATTATCCCTATATTTATAATGTGTAGGAAAAGTTACATGTTCTAAGAAGTTTGAGATGTCCTCCATGTTATCAGGAACTATAACAGTTCTAAATAGATGTGCATCAGGAGATTCATCTTCGAGTTCTTATGTTTATTCCCTATTGTGTAGTTGAATGAGATGATCTATACCCACATTCTCCCATCTTGGTTTCACATTGATTAGGAATTAGAATTTATGGAATAGAATCAACCAGTTGGAGATCCTTCCCCCAACATTGGTTTATTGACTAGGTATTGTAATGCCTAGTGTTTCATGAAGAAATGAAAATGAGTAACCATAAAGTAATTCCTAATTTTTTTTAATGAAAACACCATGGTGAGTTTTTATCTCTTAGTGGTTGTGTAATTATTTTCCACACCTAATAATTTCCTACTTGCAAAATGTATTGGATGGTCTACCCCATTTTCACCTGGTTGTGCTAAGATAGTGCCTACTATAGTGCTAGAAACATCCACATGTACATGGATTGGGATTTTGAAATCAAGAAATACCAAGATTTTTTTTACCAACCTATACTTTAACTCAATAAATGTTATTTGACATTAAGGTTTCCATTTGAATTTGGTGTCTTTGCATAGTAACTTTTCCATGATTGTTCATATAATTGCCTATCCTTTTATGAATTTCCTACAATATCTATAAATTTATGCACTTTAGTTGAGTTTTTAGGAGGTGGAGTTCCTAATATAAGAACAATTTTAGATGGATCAACCAATATTTCATCATTGAAAACTATGCGACCGAAGAAGACACTAAAAGGTGTAAAGAATAGACATTTTAAAAAAATATAAGGCCATTCCCAAATCCCTATATTGCTCTAGCATTAACTTTAGATTCAATATATGCTATTTAAATAGATAAAATACTATCCAATCATATATAAAAAATTCCAATAAATCATGAATGAAGTCTTTACATGCATTTACCACATCTCTAGAAAAGACAACATGTGTGTTCTTTAAACCAAATAACATTACCTTATATGAAAATGAACCCCATTAAGTAACAAAGTTAGTTTTTCCCTGATTTTATTTATTAATTAGAATTTGTTGGTATGTACTAAAACCATCTATAAATGAATATACCTCATGTCTAGTAACAAACTCAAGTACTTCATCAATAAAAGGGATAGGAAATGGATCATTGGTGCAGGCATCATTGAGTGTGTGGTAATCCCTATAGACATATATTTCTCTTATCTTATTAGGTTGTACCACCATGGGGATCACCCATTCTACCTTCTCATCTAGAAAAATAATTATATTTTATTGTATTCGATCTAGTTCAGCGTTTACTTTAGTTTTCTTGTTAGAATTGAGTATATAGGGTCACTTTTTAATTGGTCATGCACATTCCTTTAGTTCAATGTACATCTCTCCCAAGGATGGATCTATGCCTTTGACCTCAAAAAATTTACTTGTAAACACATCTTGGTAGTCTCTTAATAGTTGTATGGCTTGATAGATCTACTCTTATCCCCAATAATTTCATATTGTTGCAAGCTTAGAAGTCACTTCATTCCCAATATTTCCTTGAGTCTTCCATAATAGTTCTTGATATATTTTTTTATGATCTACTAGGCATAGTATATTGTAAAATGCATTTACCTTCTCATTATGGGATCTTAATATTTTGCAACTTCTCTTCTTATACCTGATCTACACTTTGTACTAGTTTAGGCTCCTCTTCATGTTGTTATTCAAAGAACCCTTCTAAATAAATATCCCCATCAATATCACTATCACTAGACTATGTCAGATCATTGTTTATTCTATTAGAGGGATGAATCTAGAGTCTCAATTTTTTAGCTTTATAATTGTGTAATGCAAAATCTAGATCTTTCATATCTTCTTGATGATAACATTATTTAATAACATTTGTTAAATCCTTTGCACGTAAGTGACATGAAAATTTTGATCTTTTGCAAGGGCATTATATACTAAACTATTATCATCTTTAAATAAAAAAGCTTGGATAAAATCAAGATAAAGTTATGAATATTGTTTGGTTTTTATTCTACGCTTTTGATGCATATACCAAGTTGTTGGAAGAGGTGCAAGGTTATAACTAAATATGTGCACCCAATATCAAGGCTATACTCCTTATGTAATCCATATATCCATGTACTAATGGATGTGTAGTTTAGAACATTAAACCTCTTGAAATAATGTCTATTCTACTTTAATATTAAATGGTAGCTAAAACCTTGCATGAAATATTTCATAGGTATCATCCTAATGCATATATTTATTTCTATACACAACCCACCATGTTGCAACAGTTCCTTTCATTACATAGTTTAGTCCACTGAACCATTATTCTACCTATGGTAAATGGTGTTAAATCATCATGATTAATGGATTAAGGTCCTTGGTCATAAAATATTGAGGTATTTGGCATTCTTCAATTAACTCAATGTGTAGAGGTCTCAACTTATGATCTCTAAAAGACCAATTTAGGATGTGTGCATCCGAGTCACCACTTATGGTTGATGTTAAATCCTAGAGTAAGATTATTTTAGGGGTAGGCTAAATGTAATCCATTATAGTTTCACTATTATTATACAAAAAATCTACCTTAGATATTTTTGGTAATCATACTAAAGGAGAAACACATTCTTATATTTGAACATGTATGATTAGTGACTTTGTGATATCTAGTTTAAATAACAATGATTATTCCTAGTGTGCATTATTGGTATTCCATTTCTAGCATTTAATAGTACACACCCTAGTTTGTATTTCATTTATCCCTACATTAAACCAATGGTTGTCCCCATAAGCATAAGGAGACACTAGCTCCTTAGGAATGATATATGGCTTTCATTTAAATTTTTTTAGAGGTATGAATACTATTTTATCCTTTTGATTCACTTTTAACTAATTGTTCATAGTGTTAATAGTCATTTTGCCATGTTAGTCCCATTTATTATTGATTAAGGTAAGGTAATGGGTCTTTGTTGTCTTCATGTCAATGACCTTGAATTCTCCTCATAATATTAATTTAACTACTTTAATTTCAACATATTATAGTCAGCTAATAGGTTTAACTCTACCATAATCCACTAAGCTTAATGTTATTGAATTATAGCTTAGAGTTGGTTGGTTAGTGGATTCCCATGTGGAGTAAGGAATCATATTAATGATACTGATAAAGTTAAATACTACATTTAGGATCTCATATCTATCCAACTTGATGTTTAGTCATGAATCCACATCTCAAGGCTTCTTGGTCTTGGCATACTAAACTACTTTGTCAACCCTTGTCTATCCTCATTGTGCACACTCTAGAAGATTGTGAAGGAGGTTCATAATATTCTAGGATATATCCTCATTATGTAATGTGTCACGTAGTTTCATTTGATCTATAAAAGTGGTCATAATGTCTTATTTTCGCATGATATAAATAATTTACCCATACATTTGAGCATCAATAGTAGTGTTATCCTCATCAGAAGTTAGTTTTTGTTGTATTTCCTATAATACCTATGCATCTTGATGGATTAAATACTTTTTGGTTATAGGGTTAGGATATTTATCTTGATAAAAAAATTTAATACCTAGACCATAAGACACATATAATAGAGGTAACCCCTATTCATCCCTTTGTTGATTTGTGATGGCTTGCAAAAATGTAATTTCCTTTAGCTACACATTAATCATGTTTATGTTGCACACTAGATTTTCCTTTCTTTGTTT
The DNA here is from genome assembly GCA_037957365.1 of Torreya grandis. Taxonomy (NCBI): domain Eukaryota; kingdom Viridiplantae; phylum Streptophyta; class Pinopsida; order Cupressales; family Taxaceae; genus Torreya; species Torreya grandis. The sequence continues at coordinate 141,520 of JARHVA010007347.1, forward strand.
TTATAGAATAGAGGAATTTTCCATTTGATGTTTGCCTTTGATCCTACAATATACACATTATACTTCCTTTGGGTATTTTTGGGATAATTCTTTGCATAATAATTATATGCTCTACATAGATAACATTGCATGGGAAATTGATGTTGCCAATTATTATTATTTTGACATCCTTGATATCTACCATGATATACTCCCTAATATTCTCCTTTGTAGCCTCCTCTATTATATTTATATCCCAAAACTTGGGATTATTTGTTAGGACCCAGAAGCACACAATTGATTACCTTTGTATAAGTAACTAAACACAGAATTTAACCAGAATGCACAAGTAACTAGAATTTAGAAATAACACAGAATATGAGAGACAATACCCAATTGTACTAATACTCTTCCAAAAGGAAATACAACAAAGAAGATACCATAGTCTTCTTCCTTACACATCTCTAGGGCTCCCACACCTCTAGGGCATAAATAGTAAATCTCTTCAAGAGCTCACTCTCTCAATTATGGTCCCAACAACAACTCAAGCACAGAGTTGTTTTTCACCTCCAACCAGTCAATATCACTATTGCTAGTACCACCAGTCAGTATCACTACTACCAGTACACAAGTGCTCCACACACTCCAAATCTGAGTACACACCGTACTCCAAGTACTCAATGTACTCCAAGTATATCTCACCTGATCTTGCTCCTTGATATGTTGTTGTCACCTTTGATCTTGCTACCCCACAGACCTTGTTTGACCTCGCACACACACACCTACAAATCAATGATCTTATTGACACATGTAGATCTCCAAATGTGGCCTTACACACCTACTGACCAAGATCATACACACATGAAGAACCCTTTTGATTCTCCAAACCAGCACCCATCTGGATCTCTACCAGACCTTGCAACAACCTATAGATCTACTTGATCATACACACTTGGCACTGTGGGACTAGGAGGAACACACCTTTCTCTCTTCCCTCTGAAGGAGCTAACCTTTCTCTTACTCAACTAGCACACTTTACAATACAACCCATGAGTCTATTATATAGATCCCATGCAAACAATAATTAGACATCTAATTAAAATAATTAGATCCATAACTCCAAGACTAAAATTAGCCTTTTAACATGTAAACAACTGGTTCGTTAACTAACTATTCATCAACTAGTAGTTTTGGAACTGCACAGGTGACCGACGTCGGTCCCTGTCTGGCTGGAGATGACCGATGTTGGCCAATCTTGACTGATGTCAGTTGCTCTGCTCACTGTATATGACTGACATCGGTTGATCAGACTGATGTCAATTGCTCTGCAACTCAAAAACCTCTCAATAACCTCCTCTATGTTTGAATTAGTGAAGCTTTTAGCTGCATAACCTAATAATCTCCCACTTGGAGATAAATAGCTACACTATACCTATACTTGTACACTATCTATTCTATTTCCTAGATTGTATCCCTCTTCAAGCTCAATCCTGAAGACCAACCACCACACATCCTATGGTGCAACACATGTCATCTAAGTAACCTGCCATATCTAAATTCCCTGACCCTGCATAGCAAAAATCCCTACTGCTAGTCCCTCTCAGATACCTGAGAACCCACTGAACCACTTTCCAGTGCTTCCTTCTTGGATTGACTACAAACCTACTGACAACTCCCACTACTGGGGCAATATTAGGGAGTACACATGTACTCAACCTCATCATGTGATTTGGGGACCATGTTCTATGAACTGTCCATCCATAGGTGCGCTTGCCATTTTGCATCCTACACTACCTTCACACAATCATCCTGTGACAACATCAACGTGTGATCTTCCCTATCTCTAGGATTACTCATGCCAAAGAATTTTTCTCCTCCAAATTATTCATGATACACCTCTAAACTAACTTTACCTTTAGCTCAGAAAAAACCTATATGTGTAACCCTGCATCAAGCAAACACACAACATATAGTAATAGGATGATGTTGAAATCATAGCCCACCTAGTAAAGAAACCATAGTAGTTACAATGATATTGACTAAAGCCATGCTTTGTCATCCACCTGTCAAATCTGTACCACTATCTTAGAGCTTCCTCAAGACCATATGACCTAGCCTTCTGTATCACGTATCCATTCTCTCTATTCTTTAACCAAGGAATCGATTCATATTTTAGTGCTTTCATACCATCTAGCAACCCTACCAAATCTCCCATTTGGTTTTGCATCCTAGGAATCAAATTCCTCATCATGCCATGCTCCCACTATTTCCTAGATCCTTCCTGCTCTGTAGTGAGCAACGAGTATAAATAAGAGGAATAATGAATTTTAGGCTTACTTACCCTTTCAATCCTCCATATGGGTGTTTGAGACTCCTTAACAGCTTGTTATCCACCCAAAATCCATTCCAGTGACTGACCTTGGTCACCACACAGTCTACATCTGACCGATGTTGGTTCCATGTGACTGTCTAGGTCATTAACGCCAGTTATCCTACCGACATTGGTCTCCACCTACCTGACACCATTGACTCCTCTGGTCTACACATGACTGATGTTGGTACCTATTTGTTTGATGCTGATTTCCCATAACTGACATTGGTACCTGTGTTTGCCTGTGAGTGATGACTTTTTACCCGTGAGCTTACTTTGAATCAAAACCCTATCTAAATTGCCCTACTCAGAGATATCTAGTCCCATCCACTGATCTCTATCCATCATCTCCTCCAAGAACACCAAGGCTTTCCAGTTCTTAAGTTTATCAAATACATCAGTCTTCCTTTTCTTGCAATAAATCCAATCCTTTCTTGTAGCATCCCATTGCTTATAGAAATCTCAGTCTATGCTCTCTGAAGCTGAACTCTTACCATTTGACTTAAGAACATCCATTCCCTTCTCACTTGTGTGACCAAGCCTACAAAGCCACACCTGTGCAATAGAAGTGGAATCAGTAATACAAGTAGGTAGATAAAGAGTACTTACTTTCTTACCACATGCTAATTCAAGTGCATCCTTGGTAACATTCCAAGAATCTGTTGTGAGAGTTATTATGCATCTCTCATCACCCAACTTTCCTAAATCAATTAGCTACATCTTCAAGATTGGGACCTGCATGACCTTCTTCAACACCCATGTGTTGGCCGCCTACAATTTCAGCCGCACTTCCCCTTTGCCAATACTTTGACAAGGCACACCAGCCCCTAAATAAATCTTTCCAAAGTCTCCAAAGACCTTAACATAGAAAAATACTCTATTTTGGGCTGCATGGAAAGAGGCAACAGAATCTATAAACCAAGATTCTACTTTATCCAAGGAACATCCCTAAGCATCCTGTGCAACAACACCTACAACATCTGCTTCTTCAGTTCCTTCATTTTGATCTTCTACCAACCAATAATTTTTATTTACCTACTCTTTCTTTCCATAACACCATAATTGACCATTCATGCTTTTCAATTCCTCCATTCTTAGTGTAATTTCTTCTACCATTGCTCTACTCCCACTCAATCAGAAACCCTTGAGAGTGACTAGTAATCAAACACAAACTTGCTCCCTGCAACCTTAGCTCTGATATCACTTGTTAGGACCTAGAAACACACAATTGATTACCTTTGCATAAGCAACTAAACATGGAATTCAACCAGAATGCACAAGTAACTAGAATTTAGAAATAACATAGAATATGAGAGACAATACCCAATTGCATTAATACTCTTCTAGAAGGAAATACAACAAATAAGATGCCACAATCTTCTTCCTTACACACCTCTAGGGTTCCCACACCTCTAGGGCATAAATAGTAAATCTCTTTAAGAGCTCACTCTCTCAATTATGGTCCCAACAACAACTCAAGCATAGAGTTGTTGTTCACCTCCAACTAGTCAGTATCACTACTACTAGTACCACCAGTCAGTATCACTATTGTGAGTACACAAGTGCTCCACACACTCCAAATCTGAGTACACACCATACTCCAAGTACTCAACGTAATCTAAGTAGATCTCACCTGATCTTGCTCCTTGATATGTTGCTATCACCTTTGATCTTGCTACCCCATAGACCTCCTTTAACCTCACACACACACACCTACAAATCAATGATCTTACTTACACATGTAAATCTCCAAACATGGCCTTGCACACCTACCGACTAAGATCATACACACATGAAGAACCCTTTTGATTCTCCAAACTAACACCCCTATGGATCTCTACCAGACCTTGCAACAACCTATAGATCTACTTGATCATACACACTTAGCACTGTGGCACTAGGAGGAACACACCTTGCTCTCTTCCCTCTGAAGGAGCTAACCTTGCTCTTACTCAACTAACACACATTACAATACAGCCCATGGGTCTATTATATAGATCCCATGTAAAAAATAATTAGACATCTAATTATAATAATTAGATCCACAGCTCCAAGACTAAAATTAGCCTTTTAACATGCAAAGAACTAGTTTGTTTACTAACTATTTGTCAACTAGTAGTTCTGGAACCGCACAGGCGACTGACGTCAGTCCCTATCTGGCTGGAGATGACTAATGTCAGGCAATCTTGACTGATGTTGGTTGCTCTACTCACTATATATGATTGATGTCGGTTGATCAGACCAACGTCAGTTGCTCTGTAACTCAGCAACCTCTCAATAACCTCCTCCATGTTTGCATCAGTGAAGCTTTTAGCTCCACAACCTAACATTATTGTCCATTATATCCTCCCTAATGATTTATTTGTGCATCATATCCTCCATATTGATGTTGAGGAGAACTTGGGGTCCAAGTTTCTTGTTGTTGAATATTTATGTTGTTTCATGGTTATGAATATTGATACGATGGAGATGATGTATTATTAAAACTAGCTAGGCATTGTGGTTGGTATTGTGGTGATGATGGCATCTAATATTTTGGAAATGAAGGCACCCATAATGGACTACCTTGAGTTGCATTTGTCATCTCCACATCTAGTCCTAGATTTTCTTGCTTTGCATTAGGTATCTTCTGGTCCACAACTATGAAGGCATTCTTCTTTATATCTTACTTCAACCCCTACAATGCATGATAACTAATTTCATCATTATTTTAGATTTGAAAAAATTGTAATACAAGTTTTTTAATTTATGAATATATTGTTGGAGGAGATGACACTTAGATTTAGGATGTGTGACTACCTTGCAAAGTTCACAAAAGTTTATTTTGATTGTTAGATAATATTTCCTATGATGTTTCTCACAACCACACTCTATGCACCATAAACCTAATTTAGGCTTGTAATTTTCATGTAGTTCATTCATCCTCATCATAAAATCATCTAATTTAGCTTCTATTTTTTATCTTACTAAGGGAAGATCTACATAGTATTCTATCTATTCAAACTTGATTGCAATAAATTAAGCATCAACTTTGTTGAAGAATAAGGTTTTAATGATAGAGAAACTTATTATGGGTCATAACCCTTCTACAAGCCAAGCAACCTTTTCTTTATCTTCTAGAATAAAATCATTTTTATTGATTACATTAGAGAATATGTGATCATAATATCCAACCATTTCTCCTAATTTTTGTCAAATCTTCTTTAGATCTTACATCACTTTACTAGATCACTCTTTTACTTTGAATTATACTATCATTAAATCTTTGACTTGTTTTAAATTTAGGGTGTTGGTGCCCAAAATCACACTGGGAAATTTTGGGGCCCTTAAAAGTTATAGTTTTCATCACTTGCTTCTTCAAAAAATTAAGTTCATATGAGATTGACTATGTCATCTATGTTGATTCTCATCTAGTAAGAAACATCTATGAACTTTCCAAAGAATACTTTAGGTATGACAATGTACACTTTCTCTAGTTCCAAAATATGTTCCTCACTAGGTAAATTTCTCTAGTAGTAGTATATAAATGTTTCTATGTGTACACTATGGTGCTACCTTAAAGGCAACAGGAGAAGATTTATGGCCTTGGAGGAAATGACCCTATTACACATTCAATAGTTTTGATGATTAAAATATTTGATTTTTCTGGGTGCTAGCAGAATCCTACTCTCCTCCTCATTGTAAAATTATGGTGTAAAGGTGAGTGGATGATTGAGAGTTTTATCTCACATCTAACTAAGACATATGGTGAATCCTCAAGGTTTTTTAAGTTTTTGGTCCTTTTTAAGAAGTTTCCAACTTATTTTATTAGTAAGGTGCATATAACCCCAAGGGCTGAGTGTCTAAATAAGTTAGATTGATGGATATGCCACGTGTCAATGTCTCAATATATTTTAAATCTTGAGCCTTTTCTAATTATTTCCCCACCTTTCTTTTAGGAGTCATGGTTCAAAAAATCTCTGATCTACAGGCACCTGAGCATGTATATAATATTGGAGACACATGGTAAGATCTTCATGATTTATGAATAATGGGCCTTTTTTGAATATTTCCTCACTAGGAAATTTGGTAAAGTTTCAAATGGTCCCTAAAAATTGGATGCCCAAGATAGTGACATGTGGCATTTTTTTTCTCTATTAATAATTTGGGTGGTATCACACTAATGTAACAAAGGAAATAATAATGGAGAAGGTGTGAAAACCACTGAGGATATAGTAAAGTACTACAAGGTAAGGTCTTGCTTAAGTAGGCTTGCATGTCATAGAAGAAAAGGGCTGCTACAGTAATAAATGTGCTAGTTGGTGATTAGCCATTTAGCTTTATTGCATTAATGGTTACCCTAATATTAATGGGCAATACATTATAACTAAGCATTTATCTTCATTTTGAATTCACCCTTTGTATTTACAGTGATATTTGTGCCTTCAAGTGATCTATGCACTGGAAGTGAATTATAGTGAGAATAAATGTGATCACAAGTATATTCCTCAAGGTTTTCTAACTCCATTTGTGTGTGACCATTGTGATTACTAGTAAGTGTTCCTTAATTCTCTAGTGTTGTGAAGGAGAGTTCTGAGGTTTTTAGAGAATAGTTACTATGAGGAATTTATTCTAAGCTTAGAAGTTATGCACTTTGGGACTCAAGTAGTAATGGCTTCAACCTCTACATTAGTGAAGAGAAATATCACATCTATCCTAGATGAAATAAGAGACACATATGTTTAAGGGTTAGATTTTGTATCCTTATTGAATGTTTTGTAGCAACCAAATCTCATCCTAGTTGTCTCAAATCTTAACATGAGCTACATGGTCCCTGTGACAAAATTCCCTTTAGTAGTGCCATATCCTAAAATAGTTATTTCATGTGACAAGGTTTATCAACTAGATAATAGGACTATCATAGATGGGATCTAATTACTTGTGTGCTCATTTACACCTAGGTCCCTTAGTACCATGCTTATAATCCCTCTTTAGCCTGAGAGCATCATGCTTACTCTAGAAGAGTGCCAATAGTATGTAGATGCAAATGAAAAGATGATGTGGGATATTATAAATTCATGCTAGATATCTAGGAAAAGGTAGAAGGTCTCCTAGTTATCAAGGAACCTAAAATTGGTAGAGTTCAACGATTTTCCCTAATATGTGATCACCATGGCTACCAAGATCTATGGGGTGCCCACTATATAGAAATTTGAACCATAGATGTTTTTGATTCTCATGTGTGTTTTGGAAGGGTAAAAGAAGTTGGACTAGGTAACCATCTTGAGCAATAATCTACATAACTAGATGTTGCAATTACATAGCACCATTTACTCAAGGGAGAAACTCATCGGTACCTTCTATATGTCTCCATATTTGGTGTATAGCATGGTACATGATAAGACATTCTAGAGTCTCACCAAGAACCTCTTAGAGTTGAATATATATGAGATTTACCTAAAGGTCACATTGGAAGGCTTCAAGAATAGCTTTTATAAGGTGTACAATTTTTTCTTCAATGCCTTGATAAGTGTTTTCTTCCCTCTGAGAAGCTTGAATAGGATGACCAAGATGACTAGGGAAGTAATTTATAGATTTGGTGCCTCTTACATCTAGTTCAGGAATTTCACATATATCAAGGTGAGAGGTTATTCAAGGGCCCTTCAAAATCTACAAAGATATGTTGATGACAAGGTGGCCATTATGAAACTTTGTAGGTAGATGGTGCACTTACATGAAATGATTGTGGCCAAGAAGGTAAACAATCCTTTCAAGTTCCCAGTAGAAATAGGATATTATACATGTCATTATATATCTAAAGCCAAAGTATTGGAATAATAAATGGGCATATATATGATTTCCAAGATCCCACCAAGGCCCAACTATGATATTAGTTGGTTAGTAAATGCTACAACGGGTGTAATATTACACTAGTTTATTATAAAGACATATGGTCTAAGTGCACCATAGAGGATAAGGTAAGGAAAATTAATTACATGAGGCTCATGGTGTAATAAATCCTTTATTACAACATTGCTCCCATCTACAAATATATGGTGGATGATATAATGACTATGGAAGCTATGTATAAAAAGGAAATTATCAAAGTGCAGCGCATAGCATAGGTGGATTTTAGTGCCCCAAAAAGTGAATCCATTGCATAGAGGGCCTTCCCACTTATGAGAAGGAAATTTAGGTGGTTGAAGGAGAATGGTATCAATCTCATTTCCTATGACATCCTAGCCATCCAAAAAATTAGATAGGTTGCAAAGCTAAAGGCATTCCTACTAGAATACATAGGTTATCCTTTGAAACCATCAATGATGATTAAGGGAAAGGGGAAGTGAAAGGCCAGTGCTATTAACTTCTCCAAGAATTTCAATATAGAGTCACTAATATCTACCCAATCTAAAATAGGAATGTCATTTTCAAAACTGACTAATCTAGATAAAAATTAGGAGAAGATAGTCAAAAAGGAGGTGCAACTAATGAGTGCCACCCCCATATCCATCTCATCTGAGGGAGCCCCCATGATGCCAATAGCCCCAATAATTTCCTCATTTTACCCACTTACACAATAGCTAGATGTTGGTCTTCCCCTAAATACTTACACTAGGAAGAGGGGAAGGGAGAAAGAGCCAGAATAGTTGAGGCCCAAGAGGGCTAAAAAATCATTATAGCCTTCAGTGGGGAGACCAAAAAAGAGGAAAGAGGTGACATTTAAGGACCTACCCCCAAAAGAGACTCTAGTAAAGTAATAAGAAGAGATTTCTTCATATGCCCAAAAACTAAGGGATATGAGTGATGAATAAGACTCAGATGAGGAAAGGCTAGTTACCAAAATGATGAAGAAACAATGAGCCTTTACTCCTCCTTAAGTGAAAAATGGAAACCAAAATCTGAGGGAAAAAACACAAACCTCGGTGAAGCGACTAGTTGTAAGTCTATTTGAATAATAATAACCAATGGAGATGGGAGGAAAAGGTGATGAGAAAGATGTTTTGGCCTCAGATGACCCTTTGTCCTTTGATGATGTGTTAAAAATTAGGTTTGAGGTGACCATGTAGGTCTAGGAGCCCCAATAAAAAGTGACGGCCTCCTCAAACATGGAGACATTTTTGGAGAATGTTATCACCCAACCACCAGGCCAATTCAAGGGTGGTGAAGTTAGAGATATACAAGTGTCTATAGATAAAGTTGGGGAGAAACTGGCATAAGAAATACATGTTCTCACTAGTAGTGAAAAGGTAGAGGTACATGAAAAAGAATAAATAGGTGTCATAATGGTTGTTGAAGCAACACCAAGTGTTTTCCCCCCAATAGCATCAGGCTTGACACCAAAGGTGTGAGTTGGTGTTGAGGAAGGTAAGGGATCAAGCTTGAAAATGGGTACCCCTACCCCTTAAAAAGTAAATAAATGAGTGGATCAAGTGATTGGAGTTGTTGAGGGAGAAACCTCTATAGGTACTACTATGATTGAAGTACCCTAGGATTTATTTTCCCACATCAAAGTCCATGATCCTAAATGGCCCAAATAATTCAAAGCCATGATTGGTGAGGAATTACCTAAAGGTGAGAAGTAGTACACCATAGCTTCTTCCATCTAGGTTGCATATGCCAATAGAGAAGTCATATAAGTTGCAAAACCTTCTACTCAACCCACAGAACAAGGGAGTTTGATTGATAAGTTGCTTTTAGGATCCCCACAACTTGGAGTAAGTTTTGAAGTCTTGGAGTAGGTAAAACCAAGCGAAGAGAGGGAGTGAAGAGATGATGAGAAGATTTTTGACTCTAAAAGTGGTGATGAATTTGATCAAATTATGTTAGGCTTTCATCTTACTCTAGTGACACTCCTCTTAGAAAATATTCCAATGACACCTCCATCAAGTGCATTGAAGCCAACCTCAATATCCTTGACTCCAATGGGGCTCCAGATGAGGCCTCTTCTATGGATTGAAGATAAAATAAAAGACAAATAAGATATAATGGGTAAAATGGTGGATATTGATGTGATGAAAATCACCCAAGCATAGAAGGCCAAGCCTCTAAAAAGGGCCAAGACACAATCCTAAACCACATTTACTAAGGTAGGAGGGATAATACAAGAAATAACCATTCCCCCACTAGGAGCTAAAAATAAATATGCTCCCCTTGAGAGTTATGTATTGTACATATATTATTTTTGGGAGTCATCAAGGAATGAGATCAAGCATAGTTCATAAGTCCTAGCAAGCATGGTGGCTAATCGAATGGAGAAGGATAAAGAATAAATGGAGGAGCTAAGGCCATAGAACTAGGATATGATCCAATACTTACAAAATTTATCGAGTGAGCACAAGGTAGTTACCCCAATTAAAAGAAAGGGCCTTGATGCTCCTATTATTTCCTTTCGTACACTATATATTGGGTGAGGTGAAGATTTGAAGGCTAGAGGATGGGCCATCAAAGATTGGCAAAAGGAATTGACAACCTGAGCTAAGGAAATAATTGACTTGGCACTAGAATGTCTTGATGACATACTAGATAAGTAAGGAAAGTATGATTCCCAGATGTTGATTTATGATGTAGACATCAAGAACTGGGAAAAACATAGGCTGAAGATGGATGAAATTTTCAATCTGGGTGAAGATATTTTAATAATAGAAAAGATCATCTCCTTAGATGATCACAAATAGCCTATGGAATATTAGTTGGTAGTTAAACATCAGTTACTGGTGCTTAAGGATGGTGCCTTTAATTTGAAGGGGGAGAAGTAGTATCTCGAGACTATAGAAAAGGAAATTAAAGCCACTCTGAAAGTGATGGTGAACTTTGATGGTGAAAATGACATGATAGAGGAGACATTAGATGTTTCCCTAAGAAGCCACATTGATGCACCTCATGGATCCTTCAACTTTCACATAATTAAAAAATTGGTGTCACTTGAGAATTCATATGACCATATAAAAGAGTTAGTTTGGAAGAAAACCAATGCTCTAGAAGGTCAGTAACTGTCTTGAATAATATGAAGTCAAATTAAAATACCAATTAGGCCCTGACAAAAATATTCTTACCATCATGATAGAAAGGTACATGGATTACAATAATAGGTTGGCAAAAGGCTTCATCATCAATGTTGATTCCATAACCTGAACAAATAATTATATTTTTCATGAGCTGGTATGACAACATTCTATTTCCTTCTCTCCTTGTCTTTTCTTCTCTTATTCTTTTTGTTTCCTTTTTCTCATTTCCCATGGTGAAACCATTGTACCTTGCATGTTAGTGGCATGTAACTTTATGAGTTGGTTTTTGTTTAAGAAAGGGACATTTTTTATTTATTGTGCAAGTGGACAAAGGTTTAGTTTATCCCTTATTAGAGTAATATCCACATGTAAAATTGTAAATATTCTATTGTAGTGGAGAATCAAGCTTGTCATAATCATAGAGTCATGAGAATAATATGAGGAATCATGTTTATTACACTAATAAATAGACTCTAGGCCTGAAAAATATTTTTCTAGCTGGAACATCTTCAAGAATATGATAGGCATAGATAGCATTATATAGGTAAAAAGGGCATGTCTATTTACAAGGGTTGGTCAAATTTTTGAGTATAAATATATAACTTAGAAGAGTTTTCATTGTATGACTTATCTGGAGCCAAATTTATTTCTATTCTAAAATCATTGGCAAGCTTTGAGAGCTTTCATAATGTTTCATTTGTTACAAATTTCCTTCATATAGTGTCATGTTATGTAAATTATAGTACATGTTGTATACATCTTTGATTCAATCGATTAATGGAGTTTGTTCATGAGTTCTTGTTCCTACTAGTTTTTGAAGTACAATTCTATGTTCTACATGATTTGTATATTGGTTATATTCTATTTTATGGTAGTCATTTAAGGTTTACATCCAAAATATAAAATCCTTTCTGATTTGAGATTTGGGGGTAGAGTCTTGATGGTCTTTTAAGGATAGTCCTATGCATATGAATTCAACTAAAGGGAATTTTTAAAATGTTATAGATAGAATTATCCGTGATTTTTTATGGAAGATCATTTATGCATAATCCCATTTCATATATTTCTAATCCAAAAAGCACTTATTAAATGAAGATATTATAACTATGTTGTGAAATTTTTCTCACTCATAAGTAAACCATCCACCTATTTTATTTGAAGTATTCCTAATTTTTATCTCATCCTACCCCATAGATAATGCATTATTTACATATTATAAGTGTTATGTGCATTGCAAATGTATGAGACCTTGTGTATGAGAAATGCATTCATTATGTGTGCTTCATACCTAAATGGTACAGTCTTTCCATCTTTCTATCATCACTACAACAATCATCAAGATAAATATTCAATCACTTGTTCATTTATCTTTAGTAGCCTGTATGTGATACAAAGCATTTGTACATTTTATGTGACAACCCTGTGTGGGTGAAACATATGAGTTTGGTTGTGACTTAATGATATTCTCCTCATCATAATAATAATCCTCATGAATACTTAAGTGTAAAACTCCTTCATGTGAGCATGTTACATTACTAGGTTCTCTCACCTTGGTTAAGGCAAAGCCAAAAGTAGCACGGAGTTGACCATAACTTTTGTACATGCTTCCTAGTCATTTTTTGTGTCCAGTCCATACTAGGTGTTAAACCCTTCCCTAACTATAATTACATATAAGTGGGTGTTTTTTCTTTGCTTATAATATCTTCCTTTTTAGGTGATTAAGGTTGAACTATAGAGGTGTACAACTGGGAACAAACATGTTTTTGGTGTCATTGCCAAAGATTTTTATAGAGAGTGGTCCTAAGTTTTTAAACTTTCCATATATTTACATAGCTTTAATCTCAAGCTCTTGTTATTTTTTGAATTATCATAGTTAATTATGGGTGGTTTGTAGAATGGACCTCCCTACTATTACTACATTGACTCAAATATCTTTGTTGTTGCTATGCTTCATGTTCCACTGAGTATTTACCAATAAGATTTTAAGGAGTGATGATCTGTTTCCTTTGTGTTTTCATGCAAAGATATGAAATATTATATGTTTAAAGGTGTATCATCCTCTTTTAAGTTCATCTTGAAGAATTAGTATCCTTGTGTATTATCTCACTAAGCTTCATCAAGATATGCATTCATTACCCATTGCTATAGTTTGTTAGTTCTTCTAGGTCTAGAAATGTTATTTCTAGTGGCAACTTCAAGTTTCATCTCCCATCTATTAAAGTAGATTAGTTCCTATTTTTGTCCTTATCTTTTCAATCTTTGGTCTTATGTGTTTCTCTATCTAAAAAACTAGAAGGGTTGAGGTCATATTTCAAAAGTGACCCATCTAAGTGGCTAGTCTCTTCATTGTGTATCCTACAAAGGCAGAGAGGACTAGTCTGGAGGCCTATTGAAGGGCCTAGTTTAGTTACATAGGAAAACTTAGGTTCTTGTGACCTTAGAATATTGGTAGATCATCCCCTAGTCAAGGAGCACCATAGTTCCCCTAATTTTCTAGAGCCTTATATCCCTATATACTATCTTATTCCTTCCCCACCTAGTCTATATCCTCTTAGGCTTGTTCTAGCAAGACTACCTCATTCACCTAATTATGAAACTTTGCCATTTATTGTCTATCATATCATTAAACCAATTATGAGGCATGGGAATCAAGATGGAATGAGTATCCTACTTATGTGTTCCCAGATTTAGACCTATCAACTTTGAGGGGATGGAGGGCTATCTGAATGAGGTCTTGAATGAGATAAGAAAATGCCTTCCAAAGTTTCATGGAAATAATGAAATAACTCGTGATCAACATTTAAAATACTTTCAAAATATCATCAAATATTATGAATTTGAATATGAATATGCATGCATTAAATTATTCATGCACATTTTAGAAGATGATGCACGTGATTAGTTCAACTCCCTTCCCCAAGGATGTATTGACTTGTGAGAAGAGATGAAAAATGTTTTTAGGATTAAATATGGTGAAAGGATTGACCCAAGGTTTCTCTAGGCCACCTTTGAAAATATCAAGAAAAATAATAATGAGTGTGTGTAATATTTTAACACCCAACTCAACAAATCCATGATACGGTTACCTAAGAACATTAGGCCTAGTGACACTACATGCCTAATAAAGTATTGAGATGCATTTGATAAAAAGGGTACTTACTACTTGAGGGATAAGGCCTCTACAAGTTTTTGGTTTGATTTAAATATGTCCATTCCAATTGAGAATAATATCAAGGCTATGGGAAAACATTTGAATAAATGCATTGATGTGAATATGGTCAATCCAAAAAAGGTACGATCCACTAAGACTATGAGCTTGGAAGACATTATTAAGACGTTAGCTTATGTCGTCAAGAAAATGTTTTATAAGTTAGATTAAGCTAAGAAAGGCATTCCTAATGTGTCTACCAATCAAGAAAGGGTTCCAAATCTACATCAAGCCTACAGGGGACCTAATTTTCACAATAAAGATGGTGATAGAGGAAAGAGGCCTACACTAGATGAGAGACTAGATAGAAACCATGGTAGAGGAGCTAGGAGGGAAGTGCTTGATCCTTTTAATGTCAAGGTAAATGCCATGATCTCTAATTTTTATATTGATTGGTGTGTTTTCCATACTCTCTATGTGATGTGGTTGAGGTAATCGATAAAGAGCTAAGTGATCTTAAAGATGCTTCATTTGATTATGAGGTTTTTATGTTTGATTTTCAAAGTTTATGGAACAAACTAAAAATTCCCATGGAATTTGGGGCTAACACAGGGGTTGGCTAATTATGGAGTGTTGTTGAATTGGAGTGTGCCCCAACTTTTGATTTTGAATATGATGTTAAAGTAGTTTAAACATATGAGTTGCCTATGAATGATTTTGATCATTTAAGGTCCATGATGGTCAAGAAGTATCTTGAGGGAAATACATTAGAGGAGGATAGAAGGATTTTGATTAATGCAACAACTACCCAAAAGAGTGACATTAATTTGATAAGTAGGCAACTAGGTACAGTTCCTCAAGATAATATTCCCATACATCCAAAGGTGGGAAATGTAGGCAAGGAAACAAATAAAGTCATGGACATCCTAGAAGCCACCAAGAAAGCACCCATCGCTCAAGCTTCTAAATCTAGAGAGTTTCTTAAAAAGGGAAATAAGATGCCTATGTTGTCTAGTATCCCCAAAGGGTGGTAATGAAGATAAACAAAAGCCCCCTCTAAAGACTACTACTAAAGCTCCTAACCCACTCCCTAATTTAAATAATTATCTCTTAGCCAAGTATGCTATCACACTTCCTATGAATACACCCCTTCCCTAGTATAATGTTTATGACATGGCCTAGGTGTTGAGTCAAATAATGTTCATTATGCTACTTGTCAAATTTATATGAATTCTTAAACATAGAAGAAGGGATTTTAAATTTTTGGAATTTGGAGGAAGCTAGTTGCCAATGAAGTTGAAGTACCTCAATTGCCTTGGGAAGATTATGATGAGCATGAGGAAGCTATTTAACTTTCTACTGAGGTCTATTTAGGAATAACATTGGTAGAAAGCTAGCTAGATGTGGATCCATTTTTCACAGCTTTAATGATCAATGGCATGATTGTACATAATTGCATGTTTGATTTTGGTGCCTCCTACAATGTGATGATCCTATGTGTTTTGAATGAGCTTGGGGTAAAAACAACATCTACCTTTAGAAAGTGTTATTTAATGGATTCTATGTATGTGCTAGTTGTGGGACAAGTTAAAGGGGTGGTGGTGCAATTGGTATTTCACCTTGATAAGTTATTAAATATAGATGTGGTAGTTATTGATTGCCCACCTAAATGGGGATTGTTGCTATCATGAAAATGGATGTCCAGTATGGGTGGAAGTCTACAAATGGATATTTCTTATGCCACTATTCCTTTGGAGGGAAATATGGTCAATCTTCATAGAGAGCCTAAGATGCTACATATAATTGAGGATCTAAATCATGCTCTGAATGAAGTGATGTACACCAATGTTAAGCTAGGTAATTTTGTTGGGAATGTTGATGCTCCTAATTAGTTATATGGCCTCAATGAAGTACTTGACAAGGAAGATGTGATCTAGAAAATGTACTTTGATGGAGCCTATTCTAAATCTAGAAATGGAGTTGAGGTAGTCTTACATGCCCCTAAAGGTAAGTGTTATATGTTTTCCTTTCATGTTGATTTTAGGTACACCAACAATGTTATTGAGTATGAGGTACTTTTACTTGGATTGTAGATCACATAGAGACATGGTATCAAGTGCATACTTGTCATGGGTGATTCAAAATTTGTAGTTAAATAGATTCATAATGCATATGCCACCAAAAGTAAGAGACTGAAGTAATATCAAAATGCCACTTTGGATTTGATTGAACATTTTGGTGCATTCACCATATCTTATCATGTTAGGGGTCTCAAGCAAGAAGCTGACAAGATTGCATGATTAGGTACTTAGTTTAATATTATATATCAAAACCCTTGCTATTAATATCTGGTGGGAGTTCTTGTTAGACCTTTAGTTCTAGACAACATTTCTCAGTGGAAAGTGTTTCAAGATGATGATCAAATAAAAAGATTCCTAAATTGTGGAGCTGAATTCTATGGTCAGCTCATAGACCTGGAACCTATGGTTCAAGTTTGTGGTGGAAAGGAGACTTATTTTGGAAAGGACATTATCCAATTGATGACAAATACTATCCCAAAGGGATTGGTTAGTCTGGAGGTGTCCTTTAATGAAGTGGATAGATTCAAGTTGAGAGATTTATTCATTTCAAAGGATGTAATGGAATGTAATTTGGGTTAATTGGAAAACCCAAGGAAAGTATGGTTGGGTACTCACTTGAGTATAGATGAGAAAAAGGCTTACATGCATTTATTGAATAGGTACCAAGACTATTTGGTGTGGTCTTATTCTAAGCTAAAAATATATAGGGAAGATCTTTTCTAACATATCATCCCATTATATGGTTGGGTACTCAACCATTTAGGTTGCCATTTTATGTCCCCTTCAAGTTATCCAAGTGGAAGATAGATTCCCAACTCCTCCAAGGGATTGACAAAATTTACAGAGAGAAGAAGAAGGGCATTTTTCATCCTTTTTCATTCCTCATTGGAAAGACTATTTTCCATGGATGGAAACAAATAGATGTAATGTCCATGTATAAGGATGCCTTCTATTTTCATAAAGATGACCTCAAGGAATGGGACCCTAATAACATGCTTGTCATCCATCTTCAATCAAAGCAGTGAACTAGGGTGGCCTATCAACACAAGGTTGGCCCATTTCACCACATCTACATGAAGGATACAAATTTTGAGGAAGTACTAGTTAGGTGCAAGCAATATGGCTTCAAGCTAGAACATAGATTATAGAGAGAAGACAAAACAATTGGGGAATTTTAGCTGATGAATCCACAATAATAACATTCATTTCCTTCCACCTCAAGTAATCATCTAGAATTACTACAATAGTAAGTGCCACAAATTCAAGGGATTAGTGAGAATAAATTATAAGAAAGGATATGGGAAGGCCCTGATCATTAGTTGCACCTCAAAGACCACCTTCTCTAGTGGAACACTTTGAGATGATTCCGCTTGATCCATATGAGACCATTGAGGGATTCTTCAAAGAGATTGTAGAGACCTATGGGTCTGACTAGGAAGAGGAAGGAGTTAAAGATGCCATAGTTGAATTGGCTCAAGCTAAAGATCCCCAAGCAAGTGAAATAGAGAGGGGAAAAAAGATAACTTTGGAGTTGGTCCATATCTCACAGAGGAAAAAAAATAGAGATGGGTCTCGTTACTAGGTCCTCCAAAATACCAAAGATAACATGGACCCATCCTACCAATGAAATCAATTTGTTTAGTAATGAGTATCCCATATATGGACATGTTCTTCCTAACTAGTTCATATATGGAAAGATTCAAAAGGATCCATCCCACTCTCACTCATTTTCACTAGCTAAGACCTTAAACATTGATATCCATGATGAAATCAAACCCTAAATCAAAAATCTGATGAAGGAATAAGAAGAGAGGATAATTGTTGAGAATATAAAGGAAAGTAAAAATAGAATAAATTATCCTATAGAATCTAGTCGAACTAGAGTTGAAATATTAGAGGTCCCTAAATACTCTACACCAATGGGAACTATGCAATAAAACAAAAAAAAGCTAGATTTTAAAAAGTAACAATAATGAAGACCACCATTGGAACTAAGGAATTCACATTCCAAAGAGTAGAGCCTTTTGTGGGTCAAACTCCTATATAGTTACAAGTAGTAGGAGAGCATCCCATCTATGAAGAACACATAACAAGTTTCATTGAATCCTAATCTATTATGATATTAGCTAAGATCAAGGGAATACAACAAAGGATTACCAACTTAGAGAAATGGAAATAGGACTTGGAGGTGCATGATACATTCATAATTTTTTAGGACATATTGAAGATATTGGGTAGCTCTTTCTTGGACATATTTTAAGGTTTAAAGATATAAAGTTTAGGTTAAGTGCCTTGACAAATCAAACTATGATGATATAGGCATTGATCACTCAATGATAGACCTCTAGAGACCAAACAACTAATTTGATCAATGTGCATATTGAAAAGCATACCTAAGACATCAAGATCATCGAGTTGGGGAATTTAAACATATTCCTAAGTGTCATAGTGGATAAACTATAAGACCTAAGTATTTGGTGTGACAATATAAACAATTTAATAAAGGAGGACAAGGCCATGATGGAAAGAATAGAGAATTTATTGGGGAATTTATTGGAACACCTCTCAACCCACTACCATGGACCTGATTGATGATGAAGAATTCAAGCAGAGGCTTCGTGCTTCATCCAAAACATTAAAGAGAGCTAAAGCCATGATGTCAAGGACAATCAGAAGGTCCTTAACATCATCATATCTTTAAGAATGTATATTTCAAAATTACAATGCATCAAGGAACTCATACCCAATAGTGACAAATAATACAATGCATTGATAGATCGAGAAGAGGATTGTCTAATGAAGCTTGTAGTAGGTTTTGAGCTAATCAAGGAGCAACACAATAGGGTGAAGGACATCCTAAATTAAGATTCTCCACAAGGTCCCATCAATGTATTTTGAAAAGGACTATTCTTTCGTAATACATATATGGTAGTATGTTATCATATATTGTTTTATTTGTCAAATTGGTCTAGGAGGTCATGTGCATTATAAATATTTGTATGAAGGACAGTTTTCCTTGTATAATAAGTGGATGTTTCTATAAATTAATCAGTACACCACCTATATTCCTTATAAATAGGTAGGGGTTACCATTTTGTAAAGGTAGAGACTCTGATCAATTATATACACAAAAAACACATTTAATATAACTAAAGAATTTTGAAAGGATTCTCTGAATAGATTGTTAAAAGCTAATGATATCTCTTAATTACATGTTAATATCTAAAATTTGAATGGTTTTTTGCATTTTAAGCTAATTTTTTCCTATCATAAGGTTATTATTATTATGTGTTATGCTATATTATCTCAAAATATCTTTGATATACTTCATTTCATTTGCTCTAGATTTAGATGTGCTCATGCTATTCATGTTACAGTAGTAAATTTTTTAAAGTAAATCTAGTTCTTGTGATTTTCATATTTTCTTTGATGTTTGCCTGAGTTTATGATGGAATTTGGGTCTATACTAATTTACATCATAAATTGGTTCATGTATGCTCAAACTAATTAGAATAATTTCATAATATTTGAGATGGAAACTTGCAATCATGTTTTCTTTGTGTGCCTTACCCTTCTCTTTTCTATTTTTTATATCAAAGCTCACTTTAGTTTAAATGTCATTGCTAATATTAATTTAGATTATTTTGTGGACTTGAAACATCATAAAGTTCAATGTATAAATCCCTGCTAGCTCCCAACAACCAAATGAAATAAATATTATGGATAACCCCCGTACTCTACACCTATTCCACCATAGACATCCAAAATTATCACAAACTATAACTCTTGCCTTAGATCTTCATGATTTTAAAATGAGAAGTGTTCATCAAAACTAAGAGAACCTATGAGACAATTTGAATAATTGACATAACATTTGGGGATTTGATGATATAAAATAATAGACATTGGCACCATTACTTTGGACATCATGGTGGGACCCAAAACCTTCTCTACATAGTTCTAGGTCATACCAGGTCTTGTCCACTATTATCTTTTACTTGGACAACCCAAGATACATAATATGGGGGCCATTACTTCTACTCTAGTTTATCCACAAGGGATATCTATACACATATCTAATAGATAAATAACCATTCAAATATTATCAAACTACAAAGTTATCTTTGATTATTTTGCTAGATGGGACACCTTATCTCATAGTATAACCACCAGCTCATTGCATTTCTATTGATCAGATACACACATATGAGGTTAGAGAGATTATCACTTCTCATACTCCTACACCTATAGTCATACCTTTAGCTATATATATTTTTTAATTCATAACATCTTTAATAATTCAAGCTACTCTATTAGACTTAGTTTTGACACCTCTTACACATCCACAATCACAAATAATAGTACCAATAGTTCCAATGGATTCCATAGTTACTCCACCAGTTACATATTTTTTTTAGCAATACCATCTTCTACTACTATAGATGATGATAATACTATATTATAGTAACCCCTTATGGTGAATTCTAAGTTACCATATGTACATGATGTTGATAAAGATTCACAAGGTTCTTTAGATGATAATATGACACCCACACTAACAAATGAATATTTGTATCGATTGAGATTTACACTAGTCAGCCTAGGAGATCATCTATATAAATCTAGAGCTCTCATTCCACATCATACATCACTTTTAGCATCTCACACTACACTCTCAGGATACGCCTCACACTCATGGTCATAGATAGATCACTTGGCACATACAAATCACATGGTTACCTTTATGGATATAGAGCTAGTTATTCAAAGTCAAGTAGGAAGCACATAGCATCAACCATATTTTATATTATAGATATTACTTGATCATGGATTGATCACATTACCTATAGTATGACATAGATCTATCATCAGATTATCATAATAAGATGGTTGCTTATTTCTAACTTTTCATAGGATTACAGGCCATGATGTAAAACTCATAAAACTTTATAGTAGAGATTGGATAAACTATAGGATCAAGGTATTATTTATATTTTAGCACCACGAACATCAATAAATCCACCACTTCCACTAAATTCATCTCCTAGCAGGGCTAAATGTCCCAGAACAGAGTCAACATCTCCACCACCAAAGCAACCTTCAATTCGGCTTTGACATGATGACACCATGAACATAGCATTTGTAACATATCATGATACTTATTATGATAATATCAAGGTATTTGATGATTCCTATGATGCTTTCCTCCATTTATATTCCTACATGGCTCCATCCTTAGATCCCTTCCCCCCTCTAGTCTAGTCTTTTATATCATTATATACATATTATTTTATATACATGATTGTACATAGAATATTTCAAGCTTTGATTTTACATAATCTCTTATTCTTGATTGTACATAGTTCAAATATTCCAAAATATAAAAACAATATAAAATTTCAAAATCCACAAACATTAAAAAATGTCAAAACACAATTTTTTTTGATTGCATCCATCATCCATGCTTTACACTGCTACTACTATGCTAAGACTTACATTTATTTTTTAATGATATTGTATGTCAATTTATCTACATTAACATGCTTCATTTTATCTTTTTTTGAGTTTGTGCAGTAACATCTAGTTACTTGATTGCTTCACTCTACCCATTGAGGGGGCCTCCTTCTTCTACATTTGAGACACACATCGATATACATACCCACGAAGGGAATCTTCTACATGATTACACCATCTATGTTATGTCATTCCTACACTACACACTATAAGTTATCATGCTGATATACATTAATTACTAGATTACTATATTGACATTTCATTACTATCTAGAACTTGTGTATCTCTTATCATATACCTAGTCTTTTACTAAACATGTCTTCCATAATATCACTCTTGCTTTAATTATTTAGATGTGTTTCTATATCTCCAGTTATTACATACTTTATATTGTTACTTAACATAGTGTGTTGGATTATATTTATAGTTCTTGCTTATCTCCTATATATGCCTTAGGATATTTTCCAATGTCCTTTGCTTTTATGCATGTGTGTGCCTTAGGATACTTGCCAATGTCCTTTGCTTATACTCTTCTATGTGCATGTGGACCTTATGCCAAATTTTCTTGTTTCACTTTTATGTGTATGTGGCATTTGAACATGCCTTGTATGCTCGATTTATAGTTTGAGTGACATGTGCCCATGTACCTTATTTGCATGGTCCCTTGGCCACCATTGTATGCTTCTTGCTTCTTGCTTCGAGTGCTTTTTTGTTTCATTGAATTTCTTATTTTTTCAATACCATGATCCTTATCATGAATTTTCCTATTCTCTTTGATGCCATGATAGACATCATGATCCATCCCTCCTTGACCAAACTAACAACTAAAAAATTGATAACTAACACTTTCAATTCTATTTCAGTACATTGCACATGCTACTACATTTTTATATCTATCTAGCCATAACCATGTTGATCTAACAATCTCTCAATTAAAACCATGCTATATCTTGAGATATCTTGTTGATTATCATTGTTATATCACATATATCTAAAACTTAACACACTTACATGGCTTCTTTTTCTAAAGAAGTCATTGCAGGGTACTTATTCCTACCCTTAAAAGAGGGGGAAACAAATAAGGGTTTTATTATAGAGATGGGGGCTCCATCAGTCACAAAATATAGTTTTAAAAAAACTAAAATAGCAACTAGTCATCAAACCACTTGGACTAGACCAAGAAAATAGTCAAGATTCCATAATAGTGATTAGTTTCAACCCAAGTCAATAGTGTCAAGTCTGGACTATAACACTGAAAAATAAGGTGTCCATTTTTGGTGCTCTTAGTCAAATAGAATAAAAACCAAGTTTTCTAGAAGTAGGTAGAAAGATAGGTTCAACTACAATTTTACACAATCATACCAGTTTAGATCATCAATTATTAGTATAATTTTCTCAAAGAAT
>JARHVA010007347.1:172500-180000 GCA_037957365.1 Torreya grandis
TCGAAGTGCAGCCATGAGCTTGGTTACTCCTAGATATCTTGAATATGGGGCATTGTTTATTTCCTTTAGCATTGTGTTGTTCAGATTCTCTCTATCAAGTACATAGATTCTACCATTGTACTACAAAATACCATCACTCTCTATCTTGAATCCTTATACCTAGGACTTAGAGAATTCATAGACATTACTTTTTTTTAGTAATCATATAATTCATCTTGTAGAGAAAATTTTATAACTTAATCTTAAAAAGTATTCTTGATAGTATCCATGACTATTATGTACCTCATACAACTTAGATCATCAAATACTCTATTATCCTTGCCTTTGGTATAATTAATATGAAAATTGTAATGAGATAATAATTCTAACCATAATCTTTGATGACCATTTAGGTTTGGTTGGGTGAATATTTACTCAAGTCCCATGTTATTATTCTTAAGTTCAAATAGTTTTCCCAACAACTAATACCTCAAAACATGTAAAGCAAGCATAATTTTTGCATGTTCTATGTCATTAGGGGCATAATTAACCTCATATGTCTTCTTTTTCCTAGATTCATAGCCTACCAATGAGCCATCCTACATAATAACTCCTCCAATTCAATCCCTGTATGCATTGGTGATCATTGAGAATTGACCATTAGGATCAGGAACTATTCGCACTAATGCTAAAGTAAGCCTCCTTTTTAGTTCCCAAAAGGCTATCTCACACTTACAAAATAAAATTATTACTCTTCCAATAAATATATGTAATTGGATTATATATCTTATATAAGTTCATAATGAATTTTCTATAATAGCCTACTAATCCCATGAAACTCCTTACCTCATCCACGTTCTTTGGTGCCAGCCACTCCATTATGACTTTTAATTTTGATAGATCCATTAAAATACCATCCATATAGATAATATGTCCCAAATACTCTAATTTACTTTATAAAAATGCACACTTATACAAATTTTCATAAAACCTATGCTTTCACAAACACTATAAAACCAGTTTCAAATCTTATAGGTGTTCTTCCTCATCCTTAGAATAAATGAGGATATCATCAAGAAATACCATAATAAAATGATCTAAGTAGTCTATGAACACACTATTTATAAGATACATAAATGTTTTTGGATCATTTGTAAATCTAAATGGTACTATTGTGAACTCATAGTGCCCATATCAAGTTCTGAATGTTGTTTTCAGAATATCTTTTTCGTAGATTTTCAATTGATGATACACTACTTTAAGATCATTCTTAAAAAATATTGTTGCCTCTAACATTTTATCAAAAAGATCATTAATACATGGAAATGGATATATATTTCTAATAATTAATTTATTCAACATCCCATAATCTATACACAGGTGAAAATTTACATCCTTCTTATTGATGAAGATAACTGGAGCACCCCATAGTGATACACTTGGTTGAATCAAACTTTTTGATAAAAAAGTCTAAAATTATGTCTTTAACTCAACCAATTCAGTGTTTTTAATTTTGTATGGTGCCTTAAACTATAGTTTTGATTGAGATATGATATCAATTGAGAAATCAAACTCACACTTAGGTGGTAATCTTGGTATGTCTTTTAGAAACACATCATGAAAGTTTCTTAGAAAAGGATAATATTTGATGGATGGTTCCTCAGACTCCTCCATCTCATTTATCTTAATGATAAATTCCTTACATCCATTTCTCTATGCTTTCTTAAGGTGAATTATAGAAATATGCGTTAGCTTCAAATCCCTTTACTCACTTTGAAGTTGTGTTTGATTTACTAAATTATCTTGACACTCAACCTTCTTTAGATAATATTCAACTTTGGATTTATGCTTCACAAACCAATTAACTCCTAAGATCATAACATATTATCATAAAGGTGTTGAAAAAGATCTACTAATGTAGTGAATTTAGTCAAAATAATCTCCACTTTAACTAAATGTTTGTCAACCTCAACCTTAGACTCATTCACATAATATACCAACCATGTATTTATCATAATTAGCTTTCTTACATAATTTACTAAGCATTATAAGAGCATTGAAGAATTATGTATCTATTATGTCAATTAAAATATAAACTAGATGACTAAATAAAATGCTTGATAATTATATGGGATGAGATTTATACTTATCCTGATGATTTTCAACAACTACATGAATATACTACTAGAATGTACACTGTTGAGAAGTACAACTATTCTTCTTTGACTTATCCTAAGGACACTCTCAAGCATAATGGTCACCTCCATGTATGAAGCAACTTCAATCTGATCATTTCTTATTAGACTATTGGTTTCTCTTGAAACCATCATTGAAACCATTACCAAGTTTCCTATTCCATGAACCAATGTTGAATTTTGGCATTCTGATTCTTGAACTAATTCTTGGAGTCTCTACTCCACTAATTCCAATTCTTCTTTTTAAAATTTAGTTTTAAACATCTAAAATTGTTTTTGAACTTATCTCTAACTTGGTCAAAAAAATCATCTTCTAATCCTACTTGACCTCCTTCTCAAAGACTTGATCCATAGTATATGGACCATGCACTTCTACTTCATAACTAATTTGGGTTTTAATCCCATGATGAATTTTCTGATCTTGAACCTCTCATATGCTTGATATTGAGGAACATAGATAAGGAGCTTTGTGAATTACTCCTAGTATTCCTTCATCGATAAATCCCCTTGCTTATGATTGTAAAAATATGTAAGCTTTTGGTGGAAGTATAAATGTGGATGCCATCATGACCTAAAAAGTGTCATAAAATATTCCCAAGAGGTGGTAGTTAAGTTGAGGTTAAGATTGAGATTATTATTTGCCCACTAGATTATCACTTCACAATAAAGTTGATAATCTCCTTAGATTGATTTCATGATGTTATAATAATTTTTATTCTCAAAATATTTCTCCATTTTTTTTAATCCATGCTTCAGCTCTATCTCCTAATACAATTACATCAAACTTGGGTGGATTTAACTTTTTCATATCCCATGCCAACTTTGTAGCTAGTTGATCTCTCACATCCTATGAAACTTCATCATGTATCTTTTCTTGGTGATTTTATTACTTATCAAAATGCTCTTAATATTCCTCCAAATCATTCTCTTCTTCATGCACATGCACTTCATATTTTAGGGTCATAGTTTGGTACCTAGTTTCTTGCATGGTTGTGAGGATTTGGTCCAACTTTGTAACTTACTTAGTGGCAAATAGATTTAGATCAAAAGGGTGATTGGTATTTGAAGTACACTCACCTCCTATTTTAATTTTCACCATTTTTCTTCCTACTTATTATGAAAATAAGTTTTCATTAGTAGACACATTAAGTACTAAAGTTTCAGTTTTAGCTCTAATACCATAATGTAAAAACCCCACTAAGTTTTAGTGGAATATAGTAATTTTTAACTAATTATACATATTCATCTTACATATTTCACCATGAGAAATATGATTAGTGATCTTTAACTAAGTACATTCATTTAGTTAACCACAAGGTTTATAGATAATCTACTTAGCTAATGATCACTATGAACATATTAAATAAAACACAAATAATATTGAATAAATAATAAATATTGTAACTAAATCATAAACGTAATATTACAATTTCATCTCTATCTAACACAAAATTAAAGCCACTACTATAGAAGTACAATGAATAAATAATATATTTTTCATCAATAAATAATATGTCAAAAATAATACATGATACAAATCTCCATGGAGCATGAGTCTCCATGACTTAAGAGTCTCCATGACTCAATTATCAATCTATAATCTCAAGTGTAGTAACTAGTGTAGTACTCCATCTCAGAGGGAAAGAATCATCTAAGTGATTTTCCATATCAACCATGGATCATAGATCCCCCACACTATCTCCTAACAAGGAAATGACCTTCCCTTTCATGGATGGGTAGATAATGATAGTGTAGGAATCCAAAGTAATAAACCAAAACCTATGTGTTTTATATATCCAATACATAATCTTTACCATAAATAAATTTATTTTAACATGATATCACACAAAAATGAGAACTATATAAACATATTAAATGACATTATTTAATTATAAACATTAATTTGGCCAAAGCTTTCAATAATTAATGATCTCTAGGATCAGTCAATTTCATAAGCACCATTCAATCGAATTACCCCTCATCACATTGTGATGAAACTAATTAATATAGTGGAATCCATCCACTACTTATTTAGAGCCATAAATGTAATATTTAATTAAAGTATATAATATTATAAAAATTAATAGATTCATTTAAAATATTTACTTTGAATTGATAAAAATATGCTAAACATACATATATCAAATACACAAATTAATCCATTAAATTTAATGCACTAAATCTAATATCATCTAGTATATTACTATATAATAAATAAAATAAAAAATAGTCCTTAACATATCATACCATATGGATAATGATCATATCTAAATTTTTAGTTACCCTAATCACTAAGTATCTTATAATTTTATTTAATCCCCAAAATTAACATTAAAACATAAGATTATTTATTTGTTCATTTTCCACACATATAAAAAAATGAGTCAAAAAATTCCTAATAAGCTCTGTATTAAAATCCTTATATACCTTATTTTAATGATTTTATACAAACATTACAATAGATAAC
This sequence comes from Torreya grandis, assembly GCA_037957365.1. Lineage (NCBI taxonomy): Eukaryota > Viridiplantae > Streptophyta > Pinopsida > Cupressales > Taxaceae > Torreya > Torreya grandis. The sequence continues at coordinate 177,142 of JARHVA010007347.1, forward strand.
AAGCACACATTTTGCCCTATTATAGTAAAAATATTTTAAAGCATATCACAATTCTAAACACACACACACACACACACACACACACACACACACACACACACTTAAAAATATTAGCTAAAATTTTTACATAGTACAAATGTTTCATTATATAAAATATGTATACATATACTATCAATTATCCTAGAGTATTCCATAAATGCTAATTATACATCAAGCTAATAATATATTCCAATACATATTTTGTATATTGGATAAGTTCTAAATTTAATTTGTTGACTAAGAACACATAGATTACATGATGATCTATCATTTCTACATGGTCAAACAATTTTTATCCAAATTTCATTTATTTATGTTACTCAAATAAATCAATTCATATTAAAATTTGAATTTATTGCATATAAATATGATCAAAGACATACACTCAGTCATTTTATGTCAAACATTAAGAATTATGTTACCATGTATCTATATCCTAAAGTTTACATAGTCCACAAAAAGGTGTAGTTGATAACCATTAATGAATCCATATTAATTTTACTATTTGAATCGATCTATATAGAGACTAATAAATTCATCTATATTATGAATTTATTCCTTTATCTTAGACTCACAATTTTATCATACAATAAACATATAGTTTAATGCTTAAAACATAAATCAGCCTTAACACATACACAATCCCTAAATATCAAGTTCAATAACTAAACATAATTAAGCCAAGTCATTATATTATTTACTCAATTAGAAATATACTATTGGAATCTTTACCATATTCAATACTTCTTATATTTTAGACTTGACCAAAAATAAAACATGATTCCATAAATATTAAATAATGTATAGCCACATAATTTTATAAATGACATTAGGTATATATCTCATACCTAAAATCATAAGACTATGTTAAATATTTTCTAACAAAATTTAAATTAAACCATGACCTTCCAATTATATATTTGCATTTATACATGCATTCATACATACATGCATACATACATGCATACATACATACATACATACATACGTATAATATATCAACCATTAATCCCAAATATATACATATATATGTTTGTGTGTGGGTGTGCCTGTGGGTGTGGCTATGGTTGTGGGTGTGGGTGTGGTTGTGTGTGTGTGTATGTGTGTGTGTGTGGGTGTGTGTGTGGGTGTGTGTATATGTAATCAATATGCTTTAAAAACACATAATGTATTTCAACCCAAAATTCCAACTAGGTATAAACATAGTTGAACCCCATATAATCCATATAGAATTTTAACTGGGTTGAGAATGAAATCTTATGTCCTTAGACTTGTTAGACAACTAACATTGAATCATAAGATCCCATATAAAATGCCTTTAAAATGTAATAATAAATCAATTAATTCATGATTATTTATGAGTTGAAAAAGGGTAAAGATAGAGCTTGCATATAGGTATACAAACATGATGAATACCTTAAGCCTCATCCATTCTATTTGGGATATTTTGTTTGGATGTAAGGTTTTGTGGATGGTCAAACCATCCAAAGGTCCCTACATACACCCCCATTTTATTTTTTTATTTATAAATTTTGAAAACAAATGATACCCATTAACATTTTTTAATTATTTTCTATAAATCCATGAAATAAATCATAGAGAAATTTAAAATACATTACCAACTTGTAATATTTGATTATTATGCCAAGAAATTTGTATTTACTATTTTTATTTAGATCATACTCTCTTTATCTATTTATCTACTATTCCCCATAAGCCTTCTTCACAGTCCTCCTTCTTCTCCTCTTTATTATTGTAGATCACCTTACTAGACATGAATTTATTCTACATTCTTAATAAATAAAACTTACTAAAAGTATGCTTGACAAAATATGTCATTAGAATCCATAGTAAACTATAGTTTACAACCATTTCTAATACAACCAACAGTCAAACTCATGTCATTATTTTTGCTAAGAATGATGGTTAATAGAATCAAAGAGATATCATAAACCCTAATTGTATCAAAATTCCCAAAGACTAATTAAAAAAATGATTATATATTCTTAATAGTTTTTACATGCCTTTTGACTTGAATCAAATATAACATTGACTTCACTTAGTCTATAAAACTAACTAATGGACAAGTCACAATCCCTATTTTTACATGCAATGCCAACTATCTACTAGTCAATTAACATAATGACTATATGTCAAGGTAAGTAAATATGAATTTAAAAGACCATTATAAATGTACAAATGGTATCCAAAATCAAACACTGTGCATTTGACCTCACACTACCAGTTAACCCTTTAGGTTTAAATAAATAAACATAGACATTAGCAACTGATTCGATAAACACAATGATGTTTATATAATTTTTTCATAATGATATTATCTATGACACCCTTCATTACATTATGTTTATTGTCTAAGCACTATACTGAAGTCAAAACACAAATATAATTTTACCATGCTGAAATCATTCATTAATACTTAACAAAGAGATTATTAAAGATTATTTCTTTTACAAGTTTATATAACTACTAAAATTGGTAATAGTAACATTATATATGTAAATAGTCACTTACAAAATGACTCATCAAAGTAATATCATACATATATTATTTATACAAATAAAATAAATAATAATTGTTAAATGAATATTTACCTATGTACAATATCACAATAAATCATCTTAGACTTGATAGGTACAGATTTATCAAATCAACTTAAGCAATAACATCAACAGTAACTAGATTAGTAAAATTATGCAATCACATAAAATTATTTGAGGACCCAAAATATCACATCAAACATTCATAATAAAAAATGAAATATACCAAAACTATCTAACTCAAATAATTTATCATAAAACA
>JARHVA010007347.1:185000-270000 GCA_037957365.1 Torreya grandis
TAGCCTATAATGTTTAAGGATCGATTAACATACTCACTCTAAGGCATGTATTGCAGGGTATTTAATTTAATAATAATATGTTGGCAGGATAATGGTGAGCAATACAGGTTATTTACCATGGGTGGACTGGCTATGGGTGAACCTAGATATATTTGGATTAGGTGGAAGGATGATGATTCTAATTAAGGTGGGTAGGATTTTAAATGAAAATTCAAAAAGAGGGAAAGGGAAGATAGAAAAGAAATCTTGTGGAAAACTAGGGATAAAGCCTTTCAAGACTAGCACTTGAACTCAGATAGGACAAAGAATCTAAACCAATACTTATTTTAAGTTTGTTGTATCACACCAGCCATCAAATATAGTGAATATTCAAAAGAACCAGAACATAATATACTCAAATAAACAAAATCTAAGGTTTCTAAATTGTCAAATTGTTATTTCACATCTATAATAGTGAGTATGATAAGCATGCATAAGATATTCAAATCAACTATAGATAAAAATGAATGACTGCATGTAAAATAGATAACTCATACAAAATCAAAGAACTAAGATACCAAAATTATGTAATGTCTCATGTAATCCACATAATAGAGAAGAATCAAGATGTTCACATAAAAATAAAGTCAAGCAGAACTCTTTCAAATTTTCTACTAATCTAAATAGATAAAATTATCCTCCCCTTGAGACTAAGAGGTTACACACACACACACACACACACACACACACACACACACACACACACACACACACACACACACACACACACACACACACACACACACACACACACACACACACACACACACACACACACACACACACACACACACACACACACATGTATAATCATGGTATGGGGAAGGCATAATCTCTTCAATCTTTGTTTAAATTTCCAAGTTAAAAATACAACCTTTCATTTAAAATTATGCAAAGATGTATGTCTAATTAAAATTCCTAGAATAAAAATTCTAGATAAAAATATAATATGTATACATATTAAATAGACTAGGAACTAAAGTTCCACCTTGATAATAACATTCAAATATAAAATAAATTTTAGATTGAACTGTTGATTTGGCACTATTAACTGGAGAAGTCAATGGAGTAATTGAAGTTACAATTGTGGAAAGGAATATGAACTTTATGAAGATGTGGGATATTGATAGCTAGTTATATGAGTAGAAGCAACCCAGAAGCTACTTCCTTGTCTTTTATCTCTTCACCTAGTGTATATGATCCTTGTCACTTTTTAATATAATTTGGGAATTGGGTGACCTAGATTGACTAATATATATGAGGATAAACCTCATTTCATATCCTTCTATTTTAATTTATATATCTATGAATGAACATGATAGAACATTATTTTCTTACCCTAATTGTTAAATATTCATCTAAGGTCTACCCTTCCTGGCCATAAGGATCATAAATTATGGCCATAACTATGTTTGTTAGGTAGGACATCATATATAAGTTTTTATCAGTGGGCCTCTAATCAGAGTGGAGGACCTATGATTATATCTAAGAACTTATAATCTCCCCAAGTACCACAAAAATTTTTAGTTTTTAGCAGTATATGTAACATTAAAACCCATTCAAAGTACACCTATGTGATTCTAGGGAAACCATAAAATCTATTCAAAAGGGACATGGCTAATGTAATTATAGGTTGGAATTTTATGATTAAATTAGATGAGATACCCATATTTCATTTTTTGTCTAACCTTTTACAAGCTATTGTTTTATCTTTCCATCTATTGTGTTGTACTCAAGCCTAACATTAGCTAAGACTTGATTATAGGCAGTCTTAGGACATGGAATCCTAAAGTATCTCTTGAATTCCCTATCTAAAATATAAGTAGAATCAATCTTGTCTCTCTTAACATGTATAATGTCTATAGTAATGGTTCATTTAATAAATAAAACTTTTAGCAAGTCGATAGATGACATTAACTCAGGTTTAGTTGTCTCTTGGTAGAGTCCTTAGTCTTTCATCAGTAATAAACCATTAATTTACTGATTGGGTTATAAAATGAGATAATATTTGAAAAAGTATGGTTGGATAGATTCAACCTCTTCCCTAATGTGCTGAGTAATGTGGAAATGTGAAATTCAAGGCACTCTTCTCTAATACCATATCTTTATACTCTGTTAATCCTAAAAATGAATATATGGAGAAGACTGATGGATTACCTTGCTTTGAAAAAGAGGGCATTATAATCCTTTAGTCATTATAATTATTTTAGTTTCACATATGGTTCATTCTAAACATGCTAGCTGAAGAAAATTAGGACATGCTTAATGTTGATGAATATTAAAAATGCACTTGCTTGATTGAAAGAGTAATGGAAAAGTTAACTCTCCTTAGCAAATATTTTACATATATTGATTGCATTCCTAACTATTGAATTTATTCATGTACCTTCAATATAGATACTAAACTTTTGGTTTAATTTTCATTTCAATTTAAATGTGTTAGTCAACTTTAATGGGTGTACTTACTTGCCAAATGGAAATCAGTCTATAATCTTTTGCATCTTAGTCATCACTTCTGAGATAGTTATCAATTATTTATTGATTATATTCTTTACCATACTATCAATATTTTATTTTCACATTTTGGCCACACTCCTTGAGATAATGCAAATTGTCATGTATTTGTTAACTTCTCTATTTAGATTTATTCATTATGTTGTGTAGGAACTATGGTTGTGAGTTTATATGATCAAACCATGTGGCTTGATCTCAAAACATAAGAGCCTATACCATTTTATTAATCTACCTTTAAACATAAATATTCATATGGCTATGAGTTAACATTATCAAGATACATGGAGTGATATCGACCACCTAAAAAACATGCAATATCAAAATTATAAGAATATATACTAAGGAATACTTTGACCCTTTCGTAGGTCCTCTTTAACTAGAATATGTCAATTGTTGATCCCTCAGAAACCTAGAGGCTTGGTAACAATAGAACATGGGATCACATAACCTTTAATTTTTCTACATAAGTAGATGAAGTCTATATGTTTTTATTTAGTGAGCATGCTCCACATGGAAATTTTATGGATCCTTGGACCATGAAATACTTGAATGTTTAACCATTTCAAAAAAATCCATTTTAAAGACGTAGTGTGAAAGACTTAAACTTTTAATAACGTAAAATATTGTTAAGACTTGGATCATGGAATCGAAAGGTATGGGCAAGACATCATAAAATTAATCATCCTTGGCCTTTAATATTATGATATAAAATAAACCAACTAAATTGTATAAAAATTAGTATCATTATCTCATAAATTAGAACATCAAAGTTGAAATAAAATTCATGAAAACCCAAGGTTTGAAATGACTTAAAATATTAGTTTAAGCTTAGATTTTCATAATTTTAACTTGTGTAATGTTGTATTCTATAATAATACCATAGAAACAAAATGAATGACAACTAAGTCAAAGATTTTAGGCTCATAGCTCCCTAAATAAGGATTATCCAATAATGGGTCCCTATTTTTAAATTTTAAAATTGGGGTGTGTGTGTGTTGGGGAACAAGAAATGATGAATCATAGGGGAAAACACTCAATATTTTGATAATCTATAATTTCAAAAATATATTATGACAAATATTAGTTTCAACAAATAAAGAATAAGGGAATATAACTTTAAAAAAAACTCTTACTTCTTCATACAATAGATTAACCTTCCTATTCATTAGATCAGTGTGTGATCTAGTGAAATCAATTTCTCTTGGCTATGAAGATTTTATCAAAGACCTAGATAAACACTATAGGTTTCATTTTGAATTTTGATTTATAAACATTGATAAAAGGGATGTTGGGTATTTCTTTACTTCCATCTAGAAATTCATATCCCTAATAGAGATACCTCTACTTCCACCCAAACCTTTCATTACTTCTAGCTAGACATCTAAAGTACTAGTAGAGTTTGTTTGAATCACTGATCCTCTATCAATATGATTTTTTTTTACATATAGAGAAAGGTTGGGAACCATTTTCTATTGTTTGCATGAATTATTAAATTTATTGATCAATATGTCTCTATACGTGTGTATTCGATCCTATATTTATCATCTCTTGCCCAAAGTTTAGCATGTGATAAAGCATTATGTATTTTTAAATGGAAATATTTTCTAAAATTTACATGATCATATTAGAAAAAGTAATAATAGCTGAGTAAGGTTATTTAATCTAGATAAAACAAAGTTCAATCACCTTACATACCTCAACTCCAAAAAGTCTAGCACTATTAGAATAAATTTTTATAAGCACCAATTATGATCCCTCTAGGCATCATCCCCTTTATTTAGTCACATGTTTTGGGATTTAGTTCCAAAAATTGTTTGAGATAGTTTTGAAACTTATAAAATTATTATATAAAGTAGGGAACTAAATTTATAAACGAAACAAAACTAACCTAAAGGGAACCAAGTGTAGAAAGTAGAAAATTTAATTTAGAAAATAGTAAATCTAATATAGAAAGTATGAAATTTACTCTACTCTTACTATAAATATCCACTTGAAATTCACTCCAATACATCTCTAGTTAGTGCAACCATGATGTAATGATTCAAACATCATCCATTGACTTTAAAGGAGAGGTCCTTAACTTGGAGGCCTTTCAACAAAAATGCATTATTTACAAGGATTTTGGATTATCTAATATGGTCCAATACATAAGGGAGTGAACTTGTCATGTTTCTATTTGTTCTCATGTGATTTATCCAAGAAGATCACTAGGTTTGAAAGTCTAAAACCTTTGATTTTGGATCTCTTGGAAAATAGGTATTTGAAAATATCCTAATGTTTTTTGAAGCTATGTAATGCTTCAATTCTATCATATTCTAATTGGACTATCTCAAGTAGTCTAGATTTTATTCTCTCATCTTTATCCATATACTATCATTATAATGGGGAAGACTTGTTGTCATCCATATACCAAAAGAAAAGGTGAAGCCCTGAGAGGTTGTTTGTGTCTGGTTGTATCTACCCATAGTACATATTTGAATTAAACGAGTCACTCTCTTAGTTTACTTTGTCGACATTTCTTTATAACATTCAACTAGGTTGTATTGGTCAACACAACTACTCCATTTCCTTATGGGTAATTATTTGAAGAGAAATTATGGGTGATTTGATTCTTGTAGTCCCATTTTATAAATTTAGTAGGTTTAAATGCTAGACCATTATCATATACTAATGAGATAGGTATGCCAAATATTGTGACTATGTTTCCTTCCAATAAATTTATGACATCTATAGCTTTGAAATTCTTAGTAACAATATCCATTATCAACCTAGTATATTAATCAGTAACTATGAGGATTAACATATGTCCTATTTAAGAGTTTGGATCTATTACACCAATAATGTCCATGTTTGATTGGGATTGTAAAGGGTTTCTTGATATGATTGGTTGTAAAGGTATAGTATTATTTACCTCTTTCTTCATTAAATCAAGCCACTCATGGAAGAATCTAACATGGTTAAAAACATCCTTGAATATTTTTGGTTGATAATAGTCTATCCTCATAAATTTATTAGTTGTAGTATTGATAGAGAAATATTGATTTCCAATCTTTTGATGTAGGTTATCTAAGATGCCATTATCTTCCTCTTCATAAATTCAACTCAACTATATTTATTTGCATTTATTTATATAAAGGGCCCCTTTCTTGATCATGAAATTATTTGATTTGAACCTAAGCGCTCATTTTTACTCTGTTAAATTTTGGAGGGCATGTCCTTATAAAAAGGTATTGAATGATATGTGAGTACCATTATACACTAGTTACCTAGAACTTATTAATTTATCAGACATAGATACATGGGAAATTTAAGTCATTAAATGGATGAGTCCCTAACATCTTATCATTTTAGTTGGTCTAATTTCAAGGACAAACTCATTTGGCCATCCAATTTCCTCTCCTCTCTCCCAGGTCTTTCTTGCTAAGCATGAGTTTGACAACTAGGTCAGGGACAATGCCATATGCATTATTTTATAGAATATAATGTATGAATTTTTTAATGGTATTAATTGAGGCATATATCTTCCTATTAATAATGGAATACTTTAGTTATCTATCCTTTAGATTGATACTCATGAAGGTGATTAGATATTAATTATCTTCCACCTTTTATGTCAACACCATGAAAACAATATGATATGTGATAAATTACTAAAGATAGAAATATTTATTTAAATATGTATTAATTAGGACTAGGGATTGAGTAATTGAATTTTATGTCCTAAAAATATTTCTTGGCATCTCATGTCCATTCAATCTTAGCATCATGTTAACGCATGTCATTTAATCATTTGACAATTTATAAAAAACCATAAATTAAATTCTCATGAAGTTGATCTTGATAAAGAAAAACATTAGATATTTATTGTTTTAGTTAGAGTTATCTTACATTTTTCTTGGACATGATCAGGATTGATGGATATGTTATTTTTGTGATAATATGACCAATTAATTTTCTTTCAGTAACTCTAAAAATGCATTTTTTTGTGTTCAGAGAAAATCCATACCTCCTACATCTATCCTAGAATTTATATACATGGTTTACATGGTCATCTATGTTCTTTAAAAATACTATAATATCATTCTTATATATGATGATGCACTTTCCTACTAGTCCCTAAAAGGCAAAATCCATCACTCTCAATAAAGTGGCTCCCACATCGATTAGGCCAAATGACATCATTTTATATGAAATGTTCCCCACTTGGTGGTGAAGGCAGTCTCCATGCTAGTTTGAATTCAACCAATACTTGGTTAAATCCTGATAATGCATCCAAGAAGGACACCATATAAGAAATACTCTTCATATTTATTACCTCATGAAATGAAGGTAGGGGATAACATTCATTTGTGAGGCTTTGTTTAAGTTCCCAAAATCAATGTACAACCTGACTTCTCTATTATTTTTTATGACCAGTAAAATTTTAGCTACCTAGGTCAAGTGCCTAATTAGGAATTTTTTTTTAACATCCATTAGTTTCTGTACTTTAGTCTCTATGATTGGGTTTATTGGTATGTATCCTTTCTTCAATAAAATGTGTTCTACCTTTAGAGGGATGACATGAGTAATGATCCTTAGGTCAAAGATCTTCAAGTCATTATATGTCCACCCAATGACATCCTTATATATTATAAGCAATCTCCTCATCCCATGCTCCTTAATTTTAATATAATTTATACTTATATTTACCAATTGGGGAGAATATTCTAATCACCTAAGAGTGGTATTTAGATGCCAAGAGTATTTCATGATTTATCTTATTCCTAGCTTAGCCCTATATCTATCTTAGAGTGTTAGACAAAATTTTATAGCCATTGCATATACTAAAGATATCTATAATTAGCTCAAATATAGTCTCTGTACATTTTCCCCATATCTCAACTTAGATTGCCCATTAGTATACTAGGTGGACATTAGTGCCACATTTGGTACACTACAACCACATGGCACTAGTGTCCCCAATTAGGCACTATTTTTATTTTCCCTAACTCTCCTAAATGGTTAATTTTTCAAACATATGAAACTTTTAAGGTTAGACTAAGCACTTTTTTTATTCACAAAATCTACATATCTCTATTAATACATGTCTATTTGACCTTTATTCACCAGATGGGAAATATATACAAAAGCCTATCAAAATAAAATACATGTTGAGAAAAATTAAGGTATTTGATCCCTATTCTTCCCTACTTCAGAATAATACCATCTATAACATCCCTAAGCCTAGATTTAAATGTTTTCAAAACTTAATAACATTCAAGGTATCCAAATCCACTCTCATTCTATCATTCACTTACACTTGCACCAAGTACTAGGTGGGAGAACTACATTGGGCTTGATCCCAAATTAGAGTATTTGTATGTATACAACTCTCTTCATAATAGGGTGTTGAAAATAACCATCATATCTTAATAACGAGCACACATTTTGAGCTCATTCCATACTTATAATGAGGATTATGGTTTACATACTAACTTAGGTTTTCCAAGTACAACATAGAGTTTTAGATTTCATGTGCATAGAAACATGACCTAAAAACATAGGTGCAAGTGCTCCTATAAAATAGGAACAATCCTGAAAATGGGAAAGTAATGCCACTTTAATACACTATAGCAATATGGTGTTACTCTCCAAGTGGGGTGTTACTATTTAATGAGCAAACAGATCTTGGCACCTTATTGATGACATTCGAACTTATCCAAAATGTAGTTTTCAAAACCTATATCATTGGTGATAGTCACTTTTAAGATAAGTCTATATTAATGCATATTTATTACTATTTTTAGAAAGTTAAATAAGGTCAAGATTCATAAAAACTCATTTCTTTATTATTTCATATTATTTAACTCATTTAAACATATCATCCCTTTAATCTAAACATAGGAATAAACATAGTTAAACCCTAAAAGATTAAATCCTTTGGGGAATATGTCTTACTTTTAATATTAATTCAAACCTTAGATTATATTAACTAAAATTTTTGTGTAATAATTTATGGTTGCTTACATTTAATTTTCTATTCTTTTTAAATAACCTAGCTAAAATAAACCAATTTTCATATTAGGGTTTCAATTTATTTATATATAGTTTAAATTATTGCAAAGAAACCCTAGATTAAAAAAATCCTAACCCTAGATGATCTTAGGGTTTGTATCTTTTTTTCTCCTAATTTTATTATCTACCACTAATTTTTTAGAATTCGTAATTCTATTTTAGTAGATTTATTTTTAAAAAATTAATATATTCCATTTAAAAAATATTTTTCTCTTCCAGTAACAAGAAGTGATAGACCAGTTAATAATCCTCTAGAGCATATTTAGATTCCTACTATCCATGTCTATAATAAGGAAAAGGAACCTATTAAACTTTAACTATGAATCCTTCACACTCTAATTATGTATAATTCAATGAAAGTGCAATCGAAGATGAAAAATATATCCAAGATCAAGATGAGGTACACATTTAAAATTAGGACACATTTCTTCCACTTAATAATAATGACATAATTATTAACTAGGATAAGTTATTAAAATGCTTCAAATATAGAATTTGGGAACATCCCCTTGGTCATGCATAGATCCTATAGCCCATATTAGAAATCAATAATAAGTCACATAATGGCCAATCTTCAACTACTCTAGTTAATAAAGTCCAACTTAAAAAAATAAAATAACACAACCCAAGATTGTTATTAAACCATTAGTGACATCTATACCACTTGAGTCTAGTTCCTCCACTCCATATATACAATCCCTTATGCATGAGATTTATACTATGCAGTCTAAGTTAGTATATCTTGATAAGGGAGTAAATAGGCCATCACATGCCTTAGATTCTAACATTATTTTGTATACACCTTTTGCACATGACATAGTGTTAGCTCCTTTTCCATTTGTTTTTGTGTCACCAAAGCTCACATTATATGATAGAAAGGGTGACCTAGATAATCACCTCATATTTTTTCATGTAGTATGGTTGGATTATGTGTCCAACAATCATCATCTTATGAAGTTATTTCCATGTAGTCTAAAGGATTATTACCTAAAATCATTATATTATATGAAAAATCAATCCATAATATCATTAAATTCTTTATCTGACATTTTCCTAACACACTTCTCTATCAACATCACTGATAAGATATCATACAGATAAGTGGCACATTAAATAAAATGTCAAATAATCTTATCACAGATTATGTCTTATGATACAAGACAATATTATCCAATATAAATATCCCCAAGACAAATATATATATATTCTATATATATTTAAATAAATTATATTACCAATACTATACAAAGCTATCTTATTCAAGAATTTTCCTGGATTCATTGATTTGTGCCATATACTCAAGGAAAGAGAGGTTAAGCTCTTATCAATGGGAAAACTCAAGTATAAAAATACATCATAATCAAATATTAAGAGTACAAAAAAAACATCCATATAGGGTGATAGCCACAAAAAACAAAAGTGATCAAAAGGCCATAGTCAATGTACCTTCTAAGCCATCTCCTAGATTGGTTTTATCTGCTCCTCAGTGCAGAGTCTTCACTAATATTCTAGAGTCACAAGCATGGGTTATATTATAACTATTAGAATTAAATATAATATCTCTACCTCCAATTAAATAGGTTGATATGACATAGTCTCTTCCAAAGAGTTACAATTCAAATGTGCTCTACAAGTATCACAGGGCACCATGTCACATGATAAATAGATGCATTATTCTAAAGCACAAGATACAAGATCTCATTATGGCTAATTTTATTTATGTAGATACACCCACAGAGGAATTGAAATGATAATAAATATAAGCTAAGGAACTAATGATATTTTCATATCCTTTCCTAAATAATACAATGAATGAGGTAGTAGACACATCAGGAGTTCACTATACATACCAAGCGCATCCAATAGAAGAGTCCTATCACATAATTATATATGAAACACATATATTTCATAAAATTATTGTCGTGTATCATATTATAGTGCCACATATACCACTGATCACATTTTTAGATTATGATATTATGTATAATGGAATACATTTACATGCACTCTTCATACAAGTATATATAGACCACCATCCTTTTCGTAGTATCTGGTTTATAATGGGTTAACCATAATCATGTGCACCATGAAAATATTATAGAATTTTGGATAAATAAATATGTATATATTCCCCATAAATATAATTTTTTGTGGTTTCATTGGTTCATATCTCCATCAGGAGATTGTGCTTCCATTACATGTTGAACTAATAAACATAGTCACTCAATTCATAGAAGTAAATAGTGTGTGTTATTCGATATATTATTGGATAGGGAATGGTTATAGTAGATGTAATCAATTACATATAAATTACATCAATATCTTAATTATATACATGATAATAATGTGGTTAATGTTGAGGGTTTCCTACACGAGTATGCCTTACTTGTTTAAGCTACAATTTTAGGACATACACTATCTATAGTTCCATCACAGACACTACTTACAGTTATAATAACAAGACTAGATATAACATCATTATCAGTTATAATAAAGAGTATATTTCCCATGCATACATCATCATGTTAAATACATTCATCAGTATAAGATAGGTCTACTCCTACAATATATTCATGTGAGCATACTCTCCCATGGAAACCATTACAAGAGAGACACCTATATTAGAGAGATGCCATAAAATATAAAGGATTTTTTTTTCATTAGTTCACACATAGATCAGTTTTACTAGGTTCTAATGGTTCTCAATATAGGGCACCTACATCACCTACAACTTCAGCTTCAAATAGATAGGTCATTAAGAACCTTACAGTTCATAGTGCATCACAGTCAGTACCACATCATCATAGCATCACTACATAGGAAATTTTAGACATAAATTATAAATTATAGAATATTATGGGATCATAGTTTACCTTTCATACTACACTCATGATCATCATTCCTTTATTTGAAAAATGTCACGATGATAGTGATTCTCCAATAAGACTCTTTGGTTAGTATTGTTCCTACTCTTGTACATACTTCCTTCTCTCTCTCTCTCTCTCTCTCTCTCTCTCTCTCTCTCTCTCTCTCTCTCTCTCTCTCTCTCTCTCTCTCTCTCTCTCTCTCTCTCTCTCTCTCTCTCTCTCTCTCTCTCTCTCCCCCCCCTTATACATAGATTATTTTCATTTTATTGTACATATTTTATATCTAGAAAAACAAAAACAATATGACACATCAAAGTAAAAATGTATTCACATATTAAAAAAATGAAAAATTTATAGATTGTATGCATTGCCATGTTTACATTTATACTACTTGCCAAATATTGCATATTATTAACTATCTTAGTATAGTCAATTTTATCATATACATATGCTTCACTTGTTATTGTTAAGTGCTTATAGATTTCATACAAGACCCTACTCCACTACACTAATCTTGAATAATTATCATCTACCCATTAAAGTCATATAGACTGGTCCAAGTTTATACATTTGATACATCCACCCACTCAGGGGAATCTCGTACATAGTTTCTATTACCAAGTACTATATTTACATATTATACATTATAGTTTATGGATTAATACGTATTGATATTGATCATTACTACTCATTGCTCATATTTTTTGTTGACTATCACCAGTTAGACTCAATAAATATGTATCATACCATCTAAATACATGTGTATTTCATTGGTATAAATATTTTCATTTCTATCTTTCCTATCTTAAACTTGATTATGTTTCTTAATCTTCTTCCATATTTGAGGGAATTTTAATATTCCCTGCCCTTTGTCTCTATGCCACTTATATATTTGTATGCCTTGAACATGTGCCTATGTCCCTTTTATATGTTTTTTATATATGTAAACATTTGAGCAGGTAAAATTGATTATTGATTTTTCATGTTGACATTTGAACATATCTTTTTATGTCTTCATTTCTCATAGTTAGTGACTAGTGCCCATGTCCCTTGTATTATGGCTCCTTGCCCTGATTTTGTGTACCTTGTGTTTTTGTATGTACTTATTTCTATACTTTTTCACCATGACACTTATATTTACTTGTTACACGCACAATAGTTTTTGATGCTATGAGGGACCTCATGCACCTAACCTTACTATGTGGGTGATGTGATGACATTATGATCCATCCTCCCAGGTGGTTACTCAAATTTATTGTTATACACATTGATTACATATATCTTGAAACCCTTTTGTAATGTTAGATTATAACATACATCTTACATTACTTATTCTCAGATACATTTACATTCTAATGTTATGTTTATATATTGTAGTATAGTATCCTGCACATTCTATGGCTAAGATATTTTACAAAGCTACTTCTTTTGAGGATAGTTCTTACATAGGTTTAAAAACTACACCAAAAATAGGGGGTGTTCATGGGGGTTTGTCACAAACATAAAGATATTTCTTTGTTATTCATAGATAATTTTTATCACACAAGCTCATTTTTAGAAATCAAACATAAGGAAGACATAAAAAAATCATAAACTCAAAAGTTAGTTGAGATCACACAAATTTTAGACTATGTAGACATAAGCAGCTAGATTGGGACACTAGTGACACAAGGCACTACTTTAAATTATAGGGAGGTACTATCTAGTAGCCCTAACTTCAAGATAATCAAGATTAGCCAGATGAGTACACCAGGTATAATACATATTTACGTATATACCATCACATGTTTGATAATTATGTTTATATTTTGATTTGATACATTCATTATAACTCAAATTCATACCAGTTGATAAAATTTTAGGGCATCATAAGCGACATGATCAAGCCCATATTTAGTTTAGCTACATAGATTCAGTTATTAAATACTTAGTTAAAAATCAATATACTCAGATACTAGATTGATGGCATGTGTATGGCACATATTTTTCATATACTCAGATACATATAGGTTAATTAAGTGGAATTTAAAACTTCGTGTCATTCTCTATATTGTATGGACTCTATATCACAATCTCTGGGACACTAGTGACACAAGGCACTACTTTAAATTATAGGGAGGTACTATCTAGTAGCCCTAACTTCAAGATAATCAAGATTAGCCAGATGAGTACACCAGGTATAATACATATTTACGTATATACCATCACATGTTTGATAATTATGTTTATATTTTGATTTGATACATTCGTTATAACTCAAATTCATACCAGTTGATAACATTTTAGGGCATCATAAGCAACATGATCAAGCCCATATTTAGTTTAGCTACATAGATTCAGTTATTAAATACTTAGTTAAAAATCAATATACTCAGATACTAGATTGATGGCATGTGTATGGCACATATTTTTCATATACTCAGATACATATAGGTTAATTAAGTGGAATTTAAAACTTTGTGTCATTCTCTATATTGTATGGACTTTATATCACATTCCAAGTTGTCACTAGTCTTATGCCTTACTCCATTTGTAGTGTTTGGCATTCCTAAGTGGCCCATACCTACCTAATATACCTGATTGGATGTGGAAATAATATAGACAATTATATTTACTCAGTTACATAATTTTGTCAATTTACACATTTTAGTTATAGATGTATATATATATATCATCCAAGTGGGAAATGATGGAGCCATAACATACCAGAGTTCTTGAGCTACCTAAATGAGAGGGTTACACACACTTAAAAACTTATCCAAGTTATTCATAGATCAAGATCTACTGAGAAGGGGTGGGTAATGATAAATTCAAAATTGGATTGATTTCTTGATCCACCCATATGAGGATTTAGCAAGATGTCAACCCAATCTAAGATATTTAATTATATGATCATTATGTACACTCACTTACATAGGTTATCAGCAAGTTTATATAATGGTTTATATAACCAATAGGGTGTATTCATTATTTTCTTCTCTCTTTACTCATCTTTATTCAATTAATTTATCTTAGTATAGTTATTTACTTTTTATCATTTCTTAAGTAAGGACTAATTTTTACATGTTTTATTACAAGACATTGCGTTGGATTATGTTCCACATACGTAGACCCAAATTCACACACTTAGACTTAACTACATGGTCTTCACTTCCAATTTAAGTCCATGTACACTTTTTTTTCTTTTATACTAGTCATTTTGCTTTGTTGCATTTATATAATCACCTAAGAGTGGTATTTGGATGGTAAGAGTGTTGCTTAAGTTAGCATAATTATAGATTAGTCTTAGACCTATCCTAGATCCTTGGACACATTTTTACATTTATTGTGTAGTATAAAAACATATAAATTTATCTCAAATATATTCCCATGATAGATTTCCTAGATCCCAACATAGTTTTCCCAACAATTTTCTAGGTGGACATTAGCTCCACATGTGAGACACTACGTCCACATTGTTCTAGTGTAAACAATTGGGTGCTTTTGTCCTTTTCCCTAACTCTCCTAAATGGATAAGTTTTCAAATGTGTGCACCTTATAAATTCATCCTATTAACATTTTCTTATCCACATAAGCTATAAATATATATAAATACATGTCTATTTGAGATTTATTCACTAAATCAAAAATAGATGCAAAATCTTACCTAAACAAAAGATAAGTTGATACAAATTAAGGTATTTGATACCTATTCTACTCTACTTATACATATTACCATATAAAATATCCCTAAAATTATATATAAATTTTTTCAAAGCTCAATCACATCCAATGCATACAAGTCCACTCTCATTCTAGCATTCACCTGTAATTATGCCATGAACTAGGTGAGAGAACTACATTGGGATTGATCCCTCCTCATAGTATTGGTATGTAGGAAAATCTCTTCATAGTGGGGTGTTAAGGATGTCCATCCTATCCCACTAATAAAAAAACATTTTGAGCTCATCTCATACTTTTAAGGAGGACTAGGTTTTACACACTAAGTCAATTTTTCTAGGCACAACATAGAGTTTCATATCTTGTGCGTGCAAGAATAGGACCTAAAAACATAAGCACAGGTGAGCCCATAATATAGGAATAGTCATGTAAATGGGAAATTAAAATTTTTTTGAGGAAATTTCAATAACATGGTACTAATATCAAGGTTTGGTGTTAATGTTAAGTGAGCAAACATATCGCAACACCATAGTGACAACAATCAAACCTATCTAGAACTCAGCTTTTAGAACCCAAATCATCCATTAAAGTCAATTTATAGATAATTATACATTTATGCATATTTATTAATATTTTTATAAAGTTAAATAAGTTAAAAATTAATAACAAATAATTACTTAATTATTTCATATTATTTAATTAATTTAGACATCTCATCGCTTTAATCTAAATATAGTAATTTACATAGTTAAACCCTAAAAGGTTAAATCGCCTACTTAGTCCCCAAGTTTTATTTCATGAAGTCGTATTCAATTAATTTCATTTGTTTTTTCTTATTGTCTTGAGGATTGATGTTAAATTATTATTCTAAATAAACCATGCCTAAGTGGATTAAGTTTTCTTTCATCTAGAAATAACCATCTTCTCCCATATCTTTGGTCTACATAGGATAGATATTTATTTCACCTATAATATAGAGTTAAAAATCCCATAAATTATTCAAGAACTATAAATTTTTTTAATCATCATCAAAGACCTAAAATTTTTAAACATTAACTAGAATAGTTGGGCATGGGAGCAGTTGTACTAAAAATTTCTACATTTTTTATTCCTAGAATCGTGTAAGATTGGTAGTGGAGGATACTAATGAATCAAGTGTTTAATTATTTTCTCTTAGGATGGACATGATGTTAATAGCTCAAAAGATTCAATTTAATCCCAATATCAGTGTTTATACTTCATTAGGTATTAAACCTTACCTCAGTATTTATTTATCATTTCATTTATGACCATGTTAGAGTCACTGAATACTATCAGTTGTTTGAAGTTGTGTTTTAATGCAAACGATAGGCCTAAGATCAAGGATTAATATTGAACCCAATTATTGGTCTAGGATAATTAAAACCTATAAGAAAATTAGGCATTATTTACCTTTTGGGTATTTCATGGCCATGCCCATACAAGAAACTTATTTTGAATGATCCGCATTGAAGTATAAAGTCTATAGTTGAGAAGGACATTAAAATTATTGTTAATAGAATTATTCTTTGGTGGTGAAAGCATACATGCCTACATGTGTTGATACAAATTCAGCATGATCATTCTTGATATTGTACTCAATAATTAATTACTTCATTATGTGATCTCTATAAACTCTGATTTGATTTGGTACTCTTTTCCAAGTTAGCCACATGTGGGAGAAATATGTGTCCATGTACCTATTCAACATCTTTGACCATTCCTAGTTTAGTAGTAAGCCAATAGTTTATTGAAAGTTAAAAATTAAGATGTTGATAGTCTAATACACACATGGATCTAATGGTAGTTTTATGTGCATAGTTTCTAATTCTTTGACACATGGGACTGAATATTTACCTAACTATAGTACCATTATTTTTGACTTATTCATAGTCAAACTTAACATTTAGTAGATAAATGTAGGAATCACTTTGGTTGATGCCCTAAACTAAACTACGTAGTTATGTACATTCTTACCAAACATTCAAAAATTCAATATGAATGGTGGTTTCTTGGGTTCATCTTTTTACACCATCACATTTTCATGAGTAGACTTGGATTTGATAAAAGTCTTCCCTATTAAATCCTTGAGTAAAAAATCTCTTTGCTCAATGATTTGATCTAGCTCATGAACATTGATATTAGATTTAATCATTTCCATGTATTTAACAATATTATATCCTCCCCTACCATAATGTTCAAAACTTTGTGACTGATATTTATCCTTAGGAGGCAGATTATGCCTCCCAAGTGGATGCCAATTATCTCTACTCAGTGGAGGTAGATTGTTGTTGGTATTTATATCTGAGGGAGTAATAACACTATTATTATGAGGTGATGAACAAGTGATAGGTTGTTTTATTATTAGTTTTTAGACATTCTTGACTGACTAATACTAATATAAATCATGAACCTCATTGATGTTATCTTGAGCCTTATTATCATCTTCTATTGGAAAGGGGGAGTCATAATTCCCAAAGACCATGGTTATGTTGAGGTTGACCAAATAATTAAATCAATATGGTTATAATATATTTTTATAATTTCATGCCTCTCTACCTCCTATTGGAAGATTTTAAAATCAGTACACAACTTGATGTAATCTAACTCCCTATGTTGTGTAATTTTATGAACTCGACACTAGTTTAGATGTGCTGAGTCCATGATGTTGATATATTACATCCTATTAGATGTAACCTTATGCTCTAGATTATTTATAGACCTATTAAATTCCTATTGTATCTTTTGAACCCAAAACCTTGATTTTTTTATAGATTTTTATCCACCTATATTGCCCATATGTTTTTACATGCTGAGAAATTCATTAGTTATTTTTTACAAAATTATTTGAATGGATTCCATCTCTTCTTAGTTTATTTGGGAGAATTATCCTATTTGGAAGTTTTTTTAACCAAAACATAAGGCTAACTTTGGATTTCATGGTGAAGAGCAAAATTTATCAAGAAACTAGGATGTCGATTGTAGGTAACATGGGTTATCGATAATTGATTATGTAATGGGTTCTAGTTCTATACCACATAATTCTAGGATATATTGGGAAAATGGATGAAATATGGGTAGATGGATCCAATATTAAGGGGAAGAAATAGTTTTAATTAGGAGTACATTTTTTGTCAATATTGATTGTTTCTATATAAGTTATGGGTAGACTATCAATACCAATAATCATTAGGTTGATAGGTACATTAGGCTGATAGGTACATTCTAATATTGTGTACACATTTTGAAATCAATCATTGAATAATTAGATTAGCTTGTTGGGCTCTTGTTTCATATTAACGTGTCGATAGATAAAACTTAGACCAGATCTCATTTCATACTAGCAAAGTGTCAATAGATAAAACTTACATTAGAAACTTAGGTAAATTATGCCAAGAATGTATCTTTGCATTCCATCTAGGTTATGATTTACCCTTTTCAAATATTTAGAAACTAGTTGTAGGCTGATTCTTGTAAAGTGAATGGAAATAATATACATTCCATGTCTTCAAGAGTTAAATGAAATATTTGTAGAGTAAATTTGAAATCCTTTATATTCTATTTCACAATCCTTCCTCTTGATGGAGAGATGGAAGGAATATACTTATCTAGGTTTTTAGGCAAGTCATGCACCACTCCTATGATGTTGGTGGTTTATCCAATCCACCAAGTCAAGGGTGGAGGTGGAGGATTAGATAGAGTTACAAGATTAGGGGTGGATTATGTAGATGGGCCATCATAATATTTATAATATGAGGGTGTCTTATCTGGGATGATAATTGAGCCCTAAGTATTATAGAAACACCTCGATCAGTTCTAACCTTTTTATGTATATTAAGAGGTAGATGTAATAGGTTATTTTTAGAGTTTGACCTTATTAATCATCTAAAACCATCTAGTATAAATTAATTCATCTTTCAAATGAATAGGGGTAGAGGTGTTTCCCTCCTTCTAGAATCAATTTATAACTTATATTGATGTAGGTTTTATACACACTCCATAAATTACTATGAGGTAGCTTATAACATTGTAGGATTGGTGAACAGACTCACTCTAAGTCAAAATTTATAGGGTTTTTGTTATATGTTTATCAATGGTGTCTCCAAGGTCACCAATGTTGTTGATGAGGTGTCATGTGTGTTAGAATGACAATGACAAAGTTTGCTTCAATGAGCTTCAGTGTTTTTGCATGGTTATTTAGTGTTTGACTTGGATAGGAACTTAATGGATGATATTAATGGTATGGACATATTTCATAAACCCTATACCATGTTATGATTTCTTAGAGTATTTATGGAAGTGAAAAAAAATTCATCAAAACATGCATATGAATGTCTAAGCTCAAGTAGTCATATTGATAGATAAGGCTCACTAAGTAGATTGATGACATCATTTTTCACATGTGTGAAGGTTTTAGGATAAAATTGATATATATACATATTAATATATGTGATTATATCATATGGTTTAAATTTTAGGTAGTGAGGTTGAGCAGAGCAATAGTTATTAAGGTGCAAAGTTGGCTTCTCAGACATATTTCAACAATGTTCACTAATTTTATATACTTAGCCAAATTTTGTAAGAGGAGATCTAAAGTTAGTGTTTAATCAGATCATAGATATAATGATGATATTTTACTCTTATTGGATAAGGATCCAACCCCATGGATCAAAGTTAAATGGTTAATATTGCACATTCTAATGGCATGTATCATAATCATGGAGTCTAAGTAGCATATCTACAATGACTATTTAATCTATCGCATGAAGATACAATGGTGATCATATGATCATGAAGTTAGATATAAATGGTTTTTTTAAATTCAATAATTCAAATTATTCTCATATTTCATGAAATAACTACCAAGTGGTGCAAGTGCATTGACTTAAGGATACAAGGTGTGTAGAAGGCACGTAGAGATGCCAAGTGGGATGATCATAGAAGTGAGGATCTAAGATAAATATTGAGAATTGAAAAATAAATAACAATATAATATAATGATATTTATACTATGCATTTTCTAAAATTTACCAAGATCTTGAGATGAGGTCAAAGTGTCTGATGTTTAATAGTTGTTCAGTGATTATATGAATTTGAATATTCAAATTAATGAGGGAAAAATAGTGCTCTATTTTTATGTTATATATTTTAATTTAGATGAATTTATTAATTAATTAAAATTAAAATTTATAAAGGACTTCAAGGTACATCTATAAAATCTATTTATAATGTTTTAATGTTTTTACAATAGAAGATATGGACCTCCAAAGTTGACTGTGTGTTTGACCATGTTCTACAAGTGACCTGAGAAGGAACATTGAGTTGTTCTTGATAGATTTTTTATGTTTCAATATGAGATACCTTATTTATAGTGACTTATAATCCATGAGGACCATCTTTATGGATCTTTTAATTTTGAATAATCCATTTTCAGTGTGAACAATTGATTACAATTTTATTATGTTTGTTGAATGTATTGGTAGTTTGGGTGACTATCTTGCAGAGGCAAGTTGATGCTATTTTGAGCATTATTAAATAATAAAATTATTGTGAATATGTTATATAATTATCAAATTATTATGATAAAGTATTGGATGTCATGATATGTCCATTATTAGTTATTAAGAATCAAAATAACTTGATTGTATTTTGAATGTATATGACTAGTTTGAGTGGTCATTTTGAGAGAGTGGATTTGAGTGATTTGAGCTTATGTTTAAGTATATAAATCAAATTAATGTGTATCAAATATTCCTAATGGTTTACCCATATGATTTAATCATATTTTTATTTTAAATACTTGATTTTTTGCTTGAGAATTTGATACTACATTTTCTATGTTTGAAGACCTAAGGAGCAAGGAGACCCAATCGGTAGCTTCCTCAAGTGAGTTGGTGTCACAAATGGAATGTAATAATATGGGATTAAGAAAGGGTATATTAGAGATAGTTTTGATGTTTTAAAATAACTGGAAAATAATGAAAGTGGCCCAATGAGTTGAAGTTTTAATGTGTGAGTATGAAGGCCCAATTGTTTTAGGTCTCACCAAGACCTAATGGTGTTTTAGGGATAATGAGGTAATGACCGACATATGATGAGTGTGATTATCAAATTTAATGTGTGTATTTACCTATGTTAAAGGTATAACAAGTATTTAAAGCATCTTGGCTAACCAAGATGTGTTATACTAAGAGAGTTGTATAAATACATGGCATAATTGGACTAATTGTGAAAGTTATGAGATTGGGCATTCAAGAGAAGTAGATAACCTTTAAAAAAGAAGGTATAGGTCAATGAAAACCATAATTGATCAAATAATATTAGTGATGTTGATCTGATCAATCTATTTTAGATGGATACACAAGTCATGAACCTAATGAGCCTAAAAGAGATAAATTGAGCGAGTGAGCCCTTCAGACTATTTAGGTGAAAGAGTGAAGGTAAAGATTGAAAACAAAGGTGGTAATCATTAGTTGAAGAGTATAAATAGTTTTTCAAGATGATCTATTTAGGTATCTAAATGGGTGCTTAGTTTCTTAGGGGGTTAGTTCCTCCTTTCAACATAAAACTTACTAAAGGTCTAGTTATAGTGGGTGCTCAGCTAGATACGGGCAATAGCTCCTTATGGGATTGATGTCTTATTAAACTAAGGGATGGGTTTTCCTTGATCAATTAGTGTTGATCTAAATTTAATATCTTGTTTCATAGGACTATAGTCCATCTTGAAGAGTTTAATGTGTTTTATCCACCAAAAAGGTTTCTCACATATATGATGTGTTCATGTGATGTATGATCTTATGTATACTTTAGATGTATGTGATTTCATATTTATTTTTATTGATGTTATTAATGTATGCTACATTTTTAAGAGTTTATAATTTAATTGGATTAGATTTCATCACTAATTTAACCCTCCTCCTAGTGATTGTACCTCTAATAATTGGTATTAGATAAGTACCTTCTATAGAAGTTTAAACTACTTGAAAGTGATCCAAGGTACAATATGGATAAGCAATTGAAGAAAGAGAATCAAGATTTGAAGGATAAATTGGAGTTTACTTATGAATGTATAAAATCAATTGAATAAAAGTTTAATCAGCTCAAGGTAGTTATTGATAAGTACAGTGGCAAGATGAGAGTGTATGATTAAGAAGAAGGTTAGAATAAGATAATTACCTCAAAATTTAATGCTATTACAGATGAGTGAATCAAGGTCAATAAGGAGATATAATCCTTAAAGGCAAACTCAAGATCAAAAGATGATAAAGATAATATCATAATTCTTGAGAATAAATTAAGAGCTATAGAGACTAATTGAGTTTAAAGGAGGAAGAATGCAAACATATCAAGACTCAGTTAGAAGTGACTAATGTAAAGTTGTGTTCAAAGCAAGGTGAGTATGATTGGTTGAAATCCAATCTTGATTCTATAAATATTATTAAAGATCAAGCATGTATATTTAAGGATGATATGGTTAAATAAGCCAAGATGGATAAGGATACCATCCAAGATCTTAGAATTCAGTTAGAGGATGCAAGTTTGTGTTTGAGAGCTAAAGAGGATTAGAGCTTTCAATTTATAACTAAGCTATATTCATTAAAGGATGAGAATGAGAAATTATTTTTCAAGGTAGATAAGATTGAGAAATAAAAATATAGGTTAGTTCAGGATAGGAAGGATGCAATCACCAAGATCAATAAGAAAAGATCCATCAAGCATCCAAGTGCCATGAGGTACAAATAAGATATTTTAATGTTCATTATTTTGCTTGTCATAGGTTTTGTCATAAGGCAAGAAAATGTAGAAGGAAGATCAGTTAGCCTTCTAGAGGTATGGATAATGTAGACTGATATAATTGTCATGACATGGGACAAATTTCTAGATTCTACCCTAGAATGCATGGGAAAATATTAACCCAAGTATTGAGACCAAAGTCAATTAATCTTGAGCTTAATAAACCTAAGAAACAAAATGGTATATATCTGCTGACAGTTATAATATTCATCAAGTATAAGGTATGAATGAAGTTATTTATTTATATTGTCATTAATTTGGTCATAATTCAAGATTTTTTACAAGCAATCTCTCAAATCATAAGAAGGAACGTGGACATCCTAGTGATCTCAAGAAAGGTCAATCCTTAGTATGGAATACTAAGGATATGAACACCAAGAAAACTAATTCAGTTGAGCTAAAAGATCAAGATGGACTTTATGATAAAGTAAAAGTATAATTAGATATGAATAAGGTTCAGGAATACCAAGAGAATGTGTCATCTATCTAGATAGAAAATGAGAATCAAAATTCAGTTCAAGTCAAGCTCAAGGAAAAGACCAAAGTGCCAGTTGAGACTAGTTCTAAGGTATGTATGGATCCAAGAGAATATCTTATTTTTTTTCAAACAATTTTCATGTAAATAATATCAATTATCAATGCCTAGTGATGAGATTATTTCTTCAGCTTAAAAGGTATGCCATGGATATTTGTTCTCTCCATGTATTGTTAATTCTTTCTTTAAAAAAAGGAGAATATTGTAGTGGATGAGAAAGTTATTTCTCTTAATTATAAGAATAAGAAGAACTATCAGTATCAATTGAAAAACGAGAAGGAATATGAGGAGTTATGGGAAACTCTTGGCCTCACATTTTTCTAGGACATTGTGGGTTAGGGTGTCACTATCTAAGCTTCAAGGAGATACTTGACAATCAAGAGGAAGCATGGTGGATACTAGTTAAGCTTTGGTTAATGTTTGAGGATAATAATATAATCTAAATATGTTCATGATGTGAGGGGGAGTATATGTGATATGTTCCATTCATTGTTGAGATATGAATAAATATACTACATATGTGAACTCAAGCATGTTAATATGATGACTTGATCAAACCAAGTGATATTGTTTGACAATGTATTGACTCCTCATGAATAAACAAAGGGGGATATTTGTAAATGGTTAGGTCCTAGGATCAGAGGATTGTGTAGTTGAATTTGAGAGAGAAGGAATAAAGGTAATTATGTTATTTATTTATGGTTGGAGATGGTGTTAAGATGATAAAAAGGGTGTGTAAGCTTAGGTAACTTAAGAGGAGTCCATCTTAATGTTTTAAAGGATCAAGAGTTGAACCAACTTTGTCATTGTGTCAAAGTGGGAGAAAGTGATTTGTATTGGTGTTGACATCAAAGAAAAAAGGGGAGACTGTTTTAGGTTTGTCAATTATGTGTCCAAAATGACCAAGGTTGTTAATGAGGTGTCACATGTGCTATAATGATAATGATAAAGTGTGGTTCAATGAGCTTCAATGTTCTTACATGGTTCTTAAGTGTCTAAATTGAATAAGAAATTGATGGATGATATTGATTGTATGGACATATTTTAGAGACCCTTTGGTATGTTATGAGTTCTTAGAGTGCTTATGAAAGTGAATAGAATTCATCATAATAGTCATATTAATGTCTAACCTCAAGTACTCATCTTGATAGATAAGGTTGAGTGAGAAGATTGATGACATTGGTTTTCACATGTGTAAAGGTTTTATGAGAATATTGATATATGTATATATTCCTCTATCTGAGGATATCATATGTTTCAAATTTTAGGTCATGAGGTTGAGCATAGAAAAATTTATTAAGGTGCAAAGGTGGCTTCTTAGACAGAGTTCAATAGTGTTCACTAAGTTTTTGTACTTAGCCAAGTTTGTAAGAGATATACAGCTGGGGTTTAATCAAATAAAAAATATAAATATGAGCATTTAATCGAAATGGATAATGATCTAATGGTGAAAATCATATCTAAATGGTCAATATTGCACGTGCTAGTGATATGTGTCATAATCATAAAGTCTAAGTAGTACAACACTATATTTTGTGCATGATGAGATACCATCTTCCCAAATAGTTCTTTAGCCATTGAAACCATTCTATGCACACATGATGTTCTAACACATTATATTCAAATATTTCAAATCTTTCTCTTAATTGAGGATTCATTATTTGATATTGGGTATCTTGCTAGATGTTGTTGCAATAGAAGCTATCTTTCACCCAATCATTAATAGGTACAGAAATATGGTCTCCAAAGATATGCCTTCAAGATATTTAGACTGAAATTACTTTTTAAGCTAAGTAATTTCAATCTTTTGAAGAACATCATAACCAATGAAAGATTTTTTAGAAAATAAAAAAGCCACACTTTCACGTTGTGCATGAACAAATAAAACTAGTGTCCAATACATTCCTAAGCATAATGAACCAAGAAATTCCTTATCTTTAATTAAGCCTTTTAGTAGAGTTTGGAATATAATACCTTCTTTAGAACCACCAATTACATCCATATAACCAAATTTAAAATAGGGGAAAATTTCACAAAGAATATGCCTACGGGAGAGAAGTTCAAAACTGGTTGGCTCTTTACATTTCAAGGCTTTGTATATCTCTGATCCTAAGGAAAATAACATTGATATAAGACATTCTAAAACATATGCCCTTGACCATTCCATTGGATCCCCAAATATTGAAATAATTTTGCTTAACTTTGTAATCAATTATTTTGTTTTTCCATTTCACCATCTAGTTCTATAGATTTTCATTATTTATTATAGGAGATCAAATTAACTTTCTAATACATAACCATAGAGTCTAAAATATTCATGATAAACCTGATGGCATCCTTCATAGTCAAAGGTAGATTCAAAAAAATATTGGTATTATGTTGATATTGACAAATAAACCTAATGGCATCCTTCATAGTCAATGGTAGATTCAAAAAAATATTGGTATTATGTTGATATTGACAATGATGCATGTGTTCTAGGTGGAACTATAAACCCATAATGAACCTTCCTTTCTCTAGATTATACAAATTTGGATCCTAGAAGGCTTAAAATAAGCCATCTAGGATATAGGCCATTTCTTTAAATATCTCACCATAGAAAATCCAACAACATTCCCATGTAGCCAATCATAATTAATTGCCTGGAAAAGATTCTCATTTGACAAAGTAACCACGAATCTTTCTCTCTTATGTTAATTTTCTACAAAAGGCTTGTCTATGTTATTCAATGAGTAAATGGTTACTATTGAGATGTTTTACAACTTTTACATGTCCATCATGCCATCGAGCTAAATAATTGTACCTTTTTTTCATTTGACTTCTTCCCACTCATTTCGTCTTCATTCTCATAGAATTCAAAGATGGTTATGTAATTTACAACTTAGGAGAATTTGAAAGTTTCATATGGGATTCCACCTTTCTCCATCTATAATTATGTCTTTGAATCTTATGGGATCTAGAGATGAGAGTATAATTGGCAGGTTGACATTTCACTTTTTACATTTAGAAAATGAATTTTTTGTAGACTTTGAATATTACTTTTGTAATTATATTTCACCACTTGTACCCCCACAAAACTCTACACCACATTTTTTAATTGCCTTCTATATCTTTCACTTCCAACAGAGGTATAAGACCTATTTCGTAATTTGTTTAAAACCATAGACCTCAAATGGACTTTACCCACCTCTCTAGTAATTTGTTATGGTCAACCTAAAGTCAACATGAAATTATTTTCCATGTTCCATGCATTTTATCTTTATCTTCATATTCTTTGAAATGTTTACATGGCATGTTAAACACCGACATGGGTTGTGGAATGCACACCCTACATTTTCACACTCCTCTATCCATATAGACATGGAAAACTCCATAGTGATTCCCTATCTAACCTACGTGTTTTTTATAAACCCTATTGTGTTTCATTCACTTCCCCCATGTGGTATTTAATATCTTAATAAAGTCCTAAAATTTATTTGTATAATTTTAGGAACTAGCATTGGCTCTTTCCTAGGGATGGACACCCCCTATGGGTGTGCAAAGAACCCTAGAGCACAAGACTAAGGGCCAATCTATTGGGCCACAGAGTCAACATTTGAATAATTTAAGTAATAGACAGTCATTAAATCTCACTAAAAAAAGGAAGACTAACAAAAATAGATGAAGAAAGTCTAAAAATGAGCACATGACAAAAATCAAAAAAGGAAATTATACAAGTAAGGCTCAAAGTAAAGGGGCAACAAAGCAACAGAATAATAAAGTGATAAAACTATATACTATAAAATAATATACATAGTTACTAACTCAATCAAGGAAGTGTTTTAGATACCTAGCATTGAATGGAAGATCCAATATTTCATCATCTAGGCCTTTTAGGAATAAAGTGTGTTCCCCAACTTGATAGTCAATGGAATACGAACCCATCCATAAGGCATCAAATTTTCCATGCTTGCCTTTCTCCTCATACCTACTATCCCAAAGTAGAATGAGATCACCTAATTCGAAGGTTCTTGGAGTGGCCTTCCTATAAAATATCATTTTTAGCTTTTTCTTGAAATTGAGATGTCTTTCATGACATTGTCTTTGACTTTCATCAAGCTCAATAATATGGTTTAACCTACTTTCATAGTGGTTAATTTTCTCACCATATTATATATGCTACACGACATGATAGGTTAGAAACTACAAATTCATAGGTAAAACTGCTTGAGCTCTATAAACAAGCTTAAAAGGTATTTTGCCTATATTTCTCTTGGGCATATTCCTATCAACCCATAAGGTGAACTTTAGTTTTTACCCCACCACTTCTTGTTTGCTTTTAAAATTGGTCTAATGATTTTGAGTAATTTCTTCTTACTAGATTTTGCTTCCCCATTCCTTTGAGGGTTATAATTAGAAGCATAGGTCGATTCAATCCCATACTCTTTACATTATGCCACTAAAGGTTTGGATTTGAAGCTTATGGAATTATCAATAATCAATTTGATAGACACACCAAATCTACAAATAATCTGATTCAGCAAAAAATCCATTACTACCTAGTGTGTTTCTCTCTTTGTAGGGACCACTTAACCCATTTTGTGAAGTAGTTAGTTGCAACTAGTATCCATATATTTATATCACTTGATGAATCAATAATTTCCCCAATAAAATCCATTCCCCATTATCTAAATGGGAATTTAATCATCATAGGCTACAAGGGAAGAGAACTAGAAGCTTTCATACTTCCAACAAAGTGCTAACATTTCTCATAATTTTTTACTATCTGAGAAACATCTTTGAATAATGATGGCCAAAAATAACCATTTCTTAAGATTTTATGAGCTACAACTTCAAGTACTAAATGGCCACCACATACTCCACTATGGAAGTCTTCAATTAGGTCAACAGTTTATTCTTCTAGCATGCATCTTAAGAGAACCCCATTTATATTCTTCCATACAAGTTTGTTATCAGTCAAGATGTATTTTTGGGAAACAAGATTAAGATTATTCCTTTGATTCTTGTCCAAGTTAGGGGACAATTCAGATTTTTCAAGTAGAAGACAATTTACTTATACCATGGAGACATCCTAACTTGACTCAAAGAATCATCAATATTAAAAACAATAGTGTTCACCTCAATGGCTTACGAATTAGTCTCATCCATGAGTTTGGAAAGACCAATCCCTTGCACTAACTTGGTGGTCTGAATATCCATCTCATACTCTTATAACTTGTTGATCCACCTACATCTCTTGCTAGATACTTCAATCTGAATTAAAATGTCCTCCATCATGATATGCAAAACATAAGCAACAATATTTGAACTCAGAATATAAGGCCTGAACATCTTGGCATCCTTCAAGAGAGTGAAATATTGCTTTCCATGATGGTATAGTTTATTTTAACACCTTGCATATCTTTTCTAAATAAAGCTATGGGATGTTCATGGCCATCTTCATTCTTTTGCAACAAGACAACAACAATAATATTATATGATTCAAAAGAGAATATTTGAAATGGCTTAGTGTAATAAGGGCTAGTGAAAATAGGGGTAGACTTTAAATCTCCCTTGATTTCATTAAATGCTTTCATGTCCTTCTCCTACCACTTGATGGTTTAGTCCTTATTTAACATGCAAGTAATAGGCAAAGTAATATCTGAAAAATTAGACACAAACCTCCTCATGAAATTGATTTGCCCAAAGAAAGACTAAATTCATTTCTTGGACTATGGGATAGGCACTTTGTTAATGTATTCTACCCTTTTTGGGTCAATAATGACACCATACTTAGAAACTATATGTCCCAAAAACTTGGCCTTGTAAACTCTGAAGTGTCACTTATTAGGATTAAGCAAAATGCCAAACTCCTATCATCTAATAAAATATTTCTATAAATGCTACAACTGTTCCTCTTTAGTCTTGGAGTACATAGTAATATTATCATGATACACAATTATAAACTTGTTAATTACCCCTACAAAATTAATGTCCATAGCTTACTAAGACATTTCACCAACATTCATTAACCAAAAAGGCATCCTCATATATACATACGTGCCGCAAGGTATTGTGAATGTGGTATTAGGTCTCTCAAATTCATTCAACACAACTTGGTTATATCTTAAGAAATTATCTAATGTAGACAACATCTCTGATCTAGTAACACTTTTAAATAGGTTATCCATATTGGCCAAGGGGTAATTATCTTTTAAAGAAGCTTTATTCAGATTCTAAAAATCCACACACAAGTAGATATCACCATTTTTATTCTGCATAAGGACTAAATTTTCAACCCATGATGAATACGTAATGGGTTAAATGATACCACCATCTTTTAGCTTCTTTAACTCATCCCACATCTTAGTGGTAAATATGGGGTTAATAGGGCTATATTTCTACCTAAAAGGATTTCTATTAGGATACAATGAGATGACATACTAAAACAAGTCTTCCCTATATGATTTCCATTTAGAACAAGACCATGCTAAATAGTCCTAGTACTTTCTTAACAATTGCATGTAAACTTACTTCTCAGCTACACTCAAGTGAGGACTCCTTGGATCCTCATGCAAACCCAAATTATACTCAGTCACATCTTATGAAATGAATGACTCTTTAGTTTTAATTCTATCTACTTCATCAAAATACATTTCTAGACCTACCAATCCTCTATGGAGTATGTGTTTTTTTAGCTAAGTGATGTCTTTACGAAATAGGGTTTTTTTTTCCATCACAAGATTGAACCATGGATTCCAAGTATATGAGCTAATCATGGAACTCAACTTCACAATTTAGAAACCTATTAATTTATTCATCAATATCAAACACTTGATAATGATGAACATTGTCTAGGATTAAAGGCTAATAAGTACCTCGACTTGATACTAATAATGAAAGTTTGTATTTGCAATATCAAATTAAGCACCTAATCCTGCATGTTTCTTAGCTTCTTCATTGAAATTTATATCATGATAACAAATTTTGAATGCATCAAATAATTCAAGAAAATATTAAATAATATTTTGATATTGTTTCAATAATTTTTTTTGGTGGAATGAACATTGTGTACCTGCTTAACCACTAGCTTAGAGTCACCCTTGAGAATCAAAATTTTATTTTCATGTTTGTGGTCAATCTATAAATTGAGTAAGAGTATCTCAAACTCAATAGTATTATGCATGCACTCTAAGGATAACTATAAATAAAACATGAAACATTTACCATTAGGGGAATATAAGACAACCCCAACTCCATTTCTAAGATTGGAACAATCCCTATCAAAACACATTTTCCAAATTACACTTTTGCTATCAAGTTCAACATCTAAAATAGTAGGCTATTCAACAACAATAATATTCACAACAAAGCTGCCCAAGTTGACATCCCTGTATAGCACTTCATTGAGAGCATGTTTTGAATCTTCAATTACATATAACATATTCAACTCTTTATAAAGTTTGATCATTTTACCCAACAATAGAATGGTGGCATAGGACAGGTCTATTTGTACACTTCCACCCATGCTAGCATCTCATTTATGTGATAGTATCATCCTCCACTTAGGTATTCAATCCACAACTACCACATCCATATTTAAATACTTACCTAGATGCACTACTAACTACACTACCAACCCCTTGACTTGTCCAACAACTGGGAATTCTCATGAATCTATTACATAACACTTGCCAAAGGCTGATGTAATCTTCACTCTGAGCTCATTTAGGACACCCAAGGGCATCACATTGCATGAGGTTCTAAAATCAAACATGCAGTTGTGAAAAATTAGACCATTGATTAATAGGGTTGTATAAAATAGATCCACATTTAGATGACTCTCTACTAATGCAATCCCCAAATAGACTTTCAAAGTAGGTTTAACAACCTCTTCTAATTCTTCATCTTCTTCTGAGGGTGTTTAGGGTAAATAATTTCATTTGTAACTGAATTTTCACCAAATTCCAAGTATTCAAAATATCTCTTCCTATGCTCAAGTATTTTTAATAATTCAATAAGTGTCACGGTGATTTTTAGCTAGCTCAACATGTGGTCCATATCACATATGTTATAATGAGGAAGAGGAGTATTTGGTGGAAGGGTAATAACACCTTTAGCTGGGATGAAATCCATTAATGGATGAAGTAGAGTAGGCTGGAGTGGATTCGCATTCTTAGAAATAACTTTCAAAGGTGGATTTTGTTTAACATCATTCATACATTTAGGAATACTAGATAGCAAAGGTACTTTATTTTTAGCAAAAGCACCTCTAGACTTAGCAACATGGGTAATAGGTATTAGTTTAGAAGCATTATAAATTTATATATTTTTCTTCAATTCCTTATTTTCATCCATTATCTTTGGATTTGTAGGGGTAGTGTCTTGAGCAAAAACAACTTGATACTTTATTCTCAAGTAATATTCTTTCTCTTGAACACCTACTGCATTAATTAGTAGCTACCTATTCTCAACTGATGGAATTCACACATCATACTTTATAATCATAAATGATCTTAAAAACTTGAAATCATGATTAGGTAATTCATATTCTTGTGCCATATTAACATCAAAATAAAGTTCACAAGTTGGGATACATACCCTTTCGACCACACTCCAATACTGATCAACTATAGTATCACTCAATAATTATGTTAAGGTAGTCATTTTGCTTTAAGGACTTTTAAAATTGAACATCATAATCTCATCATTAGATGCTGAAGACTTAGGTTCATCCACATCTTCATCAATTGGTTCAACATTATCACATGGGGGATGGGGAAGGAAGCACTTGTCATACCAATCAATATCAATGTCACAACCTACCATATTTACTTTAGTATTTAACAGATCAGACACTTCTTTTCCAACCCCTCTATTATGATTTTTATCTATCTTTTCATCACATGCAAGCCTCTTCCCTCTATAATTGTCTTAATTATGAAAAATAGGCCCTCTTTGTGCTTGATTCATATTTGTATCCCTCTCTTTATTAGTAGACACATGAGGGATCCCCTTCTCATCTCTAGACAACTTGTATGACATTTATTTGATAGCAAAGGCCAAAGTCTTAACCGTCTCCTCAAGGTTCGCTATCTTAGTGGACTACATTTTTTTAGGATTGAGAAACTTTACATCGGCCTACTTGTTCATGGGCTTTCCCACAACCGTTATGTTATTGTCAATTTGGATAGTCTTATTGAATGCCAACCACAAGTTCATAGGAGATTTCTCTCGCAAGTACTATGCATAATTCTTGTCAAAGGTATCATAGTATTTTATCAAGCACCATGTATCACTAGGACTTATGGTCTCAGATAGCTACATCATATCTTTATTTAACCATGTGTTGAAGTCCTACAAACACTCATTAGGGTTCTTCTTAATGTTTTCAAACTCAGCCAAAAAGAATCTTAGATCAATTCTATCGCCATACTAAATTGTAAAATCATTCTCCATCTCTTCCAATGAATCAATGCATCCATGGGGAAGGGAATTGAACCATTCTCATGCATATTATTCCGTCATATGCATAAACAACTTAATGCACACATCTTCATGATCAACCTCATAGTATTTAATGATATTTTGAAAAACCCTCAAGTGTTGATCACCACTCACTATATTGTTCCCTTGAAACTTTAGAAGGTATTTCATTAATTCATTTGGGAATTCATTAGGATAACCTTCTATATCATAAAAATTGATAGGCCTGAATATGGGAACATGGAATGTATGATGTTCTTTCTCATCTAGGTCCCTTGCCTCATGATTGGTTCAATGGGAGGTTTGAGAGAAATTGGCAAAGGGATATGAGGGGGTGAATAAGTTGGACTTGTATGATCAAACATAGGAGGGGATTGAATTGGTTGAGAAGGAGCTAGAAAGTATATGGGAGTGTAAGGTTCTAAGAGACTAAAAGAGCTATAACAGTCCTCAATAATGAGGAATTCAACAAAAAATTCAAGGCTATCAGAATTTTGGTAGTCAAGACTCTTTAGTAGCTAAACTGTGTCCTTTGACAGGGTCTAAATTTATCACCCTCTTCTTTGATACAAACTTAAGGGTGAGAAAATTTGTTTGTATGAGTCACCTTTGAAGGATGATCTCAGTCCTTCTAGCATTATAAGAAAGAACATACTCAAAGATGAAACTAAAGAAAGTTACTCAAACTAGGCACTGATCTTTCTTTAAACCAGATGATAAAATTTGAGTCACCACTAGAATCAAAATTATAGAATATAACAATTAATAAACTAGTTGTGATAAATGCTAAAAACATATTTACTAAATTTTTTGATGAGATAGAAAACAAAAACACTAAATTTTTTAGAATTATGTTCAAAAGGGGAAAAACACTTTCCAACATTCTATTTTGATATTTCTTTGTAATAAATGTAGTAAATGTCAAATTATCAAATATTTCAGTTCCTAGCACATCCCTAGTGGAGTGTTATGATGTTGACAGCAAAGATAGTCCAAATGTAGTAAATAAAAATAGAGAACTTCATAACATGAAATACTTATAACTCTTTATAAGAGTCCCCAATAACATAAGTGACAAGGAGTTTCCCCAGTAATTGTGGCAATAAAGTGTCATTTCTGAGTTATACACCTCTTATTCTCAACCTTGCACACTTTAAAAAATGGCAAACAAAGATGAAAAATACACTAGTATGTCATTGTAGCTAGGGGAGGGTCTAGCATCAAGATTAGACTGAATGTAGACAATGACTAAGAGGCATTGATAGAGGGTATGGTTAGCTCCTTGTTACTTTTAGCTCTGCCTAAACTAATGTGAGAGGACCTATGGGGTATCTTTCTCACATGGAGAGATTTTCTAATTCAACCACCATAGGTATTTTTAGCACAAGAGAACATAAATAAGACCAAGGTACAACCAAACTTGTTCACTCCAACTGGGAAGGGTTGTGACATGGAATGAATAAATGTACTAATCCACATGCAAGCTACTAAATATAAATAGGTATATGACTGTAAATTTCATTCTAAAGAATCTTTAACAACAAGGGTCAAATAGAAATCCACAACACTATGATTTAAAACACAAAATTTAGATACACATTAAGAATGTAAGATTCTATGCATCTATAGGGAAAATAACACTTAATATATGCAAAGGGTGTGTTATTTATAGGATAGGATAGGGTAGGATAGTGAGATATTTATAATAAAAATGGTGGTGTGCTGGTGGTTTTCAAATAACAGGGGTACTTTCAAACATTCATAACATCATTCTTTAGCAAAGATGTGGAATAAATTCAAATGCAAGCTTGTGAGAACTACTAGGAGTAATTTGTAGTCATTGGTGCCAATGAAATGCAAATACTCAAATGATTTTAAAACCCTAGAAACATACAGTGAAACTAGAATATCACATACTTTTTACCATTGAATCCATAAACCTAGGGTACCCTAACAAGTCATTTGACAACATATCCTAAAATAATGTAGCAAGGGTTTATAATCTAGATTCATGCTCAAAATGATAACCAGTAATGAACACAAACCTACATGTCTAATAAACATAACTTACAAAATACATTATTGCACTTCATCAATAGGAAATAGAAAGAAACCACAAGCATTTTCATTAACTTGAAAAGAGATATTACATACATCAATTTTTCAAAATGGCACCATGGGGAGAAGCATGGTGAGATTTATCCATGTTGGACAAGAGAGACAAAACATGATCTCAAAGCTTTATAATGGATGTACACTTACAATCAACTTAGAAAGGGAGACAAGATCTACACACAACAATTTATCCCAAATTTTTTTGCAAAGCCTAGGCTTAGAGAAAATCAGCATCCAATAACAGCCACCTAGAATAGAAGAGAAGCCTTATATTTATAAATTTTTTACCCCTTCTTTTGTAATCTATAAATGGGGGTTGCTTTATGTAATTTTCAAAATTGTAGTCGATACCCTAAAGTTCTGCCAAGATGCTCTCAGCGGGAAAAAACACTTTGCCATGCCTAGAATCTTAACCCTTTGCCATTCCTAGAATCTTCACCTATTTGCATGATAATTCATTTCTCTAACTACCTTTATAAGGAATGGTGAAGAATTGGAGAAAATACTTTGATTTAATGGCTGGAGATGGCTTTTACATAAGCTGGAAGGTGAAAATTCATGGTAGAGGCCAAAAAAACACCTTGTTTTTTTGTGAAACTGCTTAAAGATGCTCTTTACTACTTGCTTGCATAGATAGAACCTCTTGGACAACTGCCCTTCCATTTTTACACACCATGAAACAACCTGCTCTTGCAATGATGGCATGTGAATATTCTAGATCTATGGTTATTCAAATGATATTCCTCCAATGGTCCACCTTGGCCTTCCAAACTTGTAATTTCTCTCCCATGGAGAAGATTGGACAAGCATGAAAAATGCAAAAAAATTAAGCCATTTTACCTTTTTGATTTTTGGCTCCAATTTATTTTTCAACACCTTGAATTTTGCATTTTTGCGTTTTACAATTCTGTGTTTTACAAATTTTATTTTTCACACTTTGTAATTTTCACATTTTCCTTTTCAAAATTTGAATCTTATGGGGTTCCTTCCATATTTTTAATGCATAAATACATTATTTTCACCTTTTGACCTTCTGGGTCAATCCTGGCCCCTTTTGGAAATATACAATTTGTAAATTGTAAAGTTATAATTTACACTTGTAGTTCCCCTTAGGGAGTCCAAAACTCCAAATGCATTTTTTAATTTTGTAAAATTAGAAATTGCACTTGGGGTTCCCATTTACCTCAAGAGCTCCTTTTAGGGAAATTGCAGTCATTCATATAAATACATAAACATATATATTAATTTTATTGTTATTTCACTTCCTATTTCCCCAACTGAATAGGGTTACAAGGTCATGTAGAATTTTCACAATAACATCATGTCTTTATTTAAGTCTTCCTAACAAAAGTAAAAAATCATATTGTTATCCACAACTCAATTTTTTCTTCAAACTTCATGGAAACCCCAGTCCATTTGAAATGAATGAATTAAGGTTTTGATGAAATTTAAAAATTTATACCATACAATCATTCCATTATAAAATAATTCAATTCTATAATATTTTTTTATGTTAATGTTTTAATAATGTACTCCAAGTTATTCAATGAACACCATAATGTGGTTAAAAGTTTCATATGATTCTAATGACCTAGAAAATGAGAATTATTATGTTTTGTTTTGTGTTTTTTATATTCACAATGTGGTTTATGAAAAATAACCCAACTACTTAGAAATATGACCAAGCAAGAAATACTAGAATGAGAATTTATACGAAAGTATGAATATGACTATGCAAGAGAACTATGATGCATAAACCATCTGAATCACAAGAATTTTACATGAATATTAAAATGATAGATGGTTGTTAAGATTCCCAATAGAACATTATAAAACTAATATCCAATGAAACAAGAAATGTAAGAATATGAGTTAACATGTATCCAAAGAATATAAGAATACACTCAACAATCAAAGCTAAATATGATCATTGAAGCAATATCATAACCACATACTAGCTATAGTGAAAGTATAGATCATACCTATCATGAAAATAAAAGAATTAAATGTAGATGCCTGACTCTTCAAGATTCACTCCTTCTATCTCCAATTCTCATGATTTACCACCCTCTCCTTGATGATGCCCTACTTCATGATTCTATTATGAGTTATCAGATAGAATATCCTGCATCCACCACATATATAGAAAGAAGGTAGTTAGTCCATCATAATCATAAACATAAAACAACTAATAATATTAACATAATTAATCTATTAAGTGAACTACTACAATTATATCAAAACATAAATGTAGAATTCATCACATCAGTATACAATACATAACCACTTAAATGGTGAAATTCATATTTAAAATGTTAATCATCATGATTTAGCTAATCAAAATAGTAATTCAACAAAAATATGTAATCTCAACAACATTCTATAACCACTAAAGTTAAAATAAATTATCATAGTCACAATGTCTTCCATTAGGTTGATGTGGGAAATAATAATTTATTAGTATAGAAATGATGGGAAAACTATTGCACTTGACATGAAAACCATTGAATATGACTCCAAGAAACCTATTATCCTATTGGAAACTATGATAACTAATACATCAATTTCTCTTAGTTATGTCAGGGCAAGGAAAAATATGTGAAAAATACACAAATACCTTTCATATGTTGTTGAAACTTGGGATTCATGCTTGATAACAAAACATTGTATTGAAGTATATGTTGTGCTTGAGACCACATGTTCATTCAAAAATGATTTTTTTAAAAATATCTTCAAAATTTACTTTGCATTAATTCAGTTCGAAACTTATGCTTACAAGACGGACTCATATATCACCTTGGGAAGTTTTGCATTTTGAATGATCCATAGAGATAGAAAATAATATGGGTGAATCATTTTATAAATGTTTTAGGACACTTTGGGGTTAAATACATTCTTGTGATGTTTCAAAAGTACTTCTTCTGGCCACATCTCAAGTATTATATATCCCAATTCATCAAGTCTTTTACCACATGTGCAATTTCCAAGTGAATTAATAAGAAGAAAGGTTTGTACACACCTTTGATGGTTCAATGGGGTCTTTGGGAATCTGTTTTCATGGACTAAGTCGAGATCCCCCTCTTCCAGATCAATAAATTAAGTCAAGTCCCTTCCCAAGGAAATTGGGTAACGAAAACACAAGGTGCAATTTTTTTAGCACATCATATACCAGAACTGCATGAAAATGGTTTAGAGTAATATTAAGATTAATGGAAGTAATTCAAATAATATCAGCTTAACATCAACAAATTAAGATTTTATCAAAATCAATTTAACAAAATAAGATCTGTCGGTGGCCAAGCATTTCATCGTTGGAAGTAAGGTAGGAATAACATTATGGAAGTAAAGGTAGGAATAGCATTAGCATCAAAATATCATTGAAAAGGCATTATCATTAGTGGAAGTAGCGAAAGAATATCATAATCATCATAAGAATAACATCGACACGGTATTAATTAGAATATGTTCAGCATGACATTTATAAAATAAGCTTGTCCTATATCAAATCGGATCTTAAATAGCAGTACCATTAGTGGAAGTGACTGGAATAACGTTAAGATTAGTGGAATAACAATGGCCACCAAACAGTAAAAATAAATTAATAAAATTTGTTTGGCATATAATTATATCGTGGAAGTCACATATGAAGTGTATCGTGTCCACCATTCACCTTGCAGATTATTATTTACATTGGCATGTTAATCTATATATTCCAGGCATCTCATCCCCAAATTCATTCAATTGTGGTGT
Organism: Torreya grandis; assembly: GCA_037957365.1. Lineage (NCBI taxonomy): Eukaryota > Viridiplantae > Streptophyta > Pinopsida > Cupressales > Taxaceae > Torreya > Torreya grandis. The sequence goes on from JARHVA010007347.1 coordinate 223,812, forward strand.
GAGCCAATTTGCTTTTATATCTGTTTTTGTGTTGAGATCAGCCATGGAGATTAACAACGCTCATGTTTTATTTTCTTATTTTGGGCTGAATGTAAACGTTGAAGGGTTGAAGCAATTACGAGGACGAGGCAGCGTGAGTCAGCTCCACAATGTGAATGCATATCGAAATGCTAATATTTTCGGTGATATTGCTGAATTGTTTTCAACGATTGTAGTTGGACAAGCCGTAAGGATATGGAACGTGGTTGTTTCAGGCATAAAGGCCCTTGCAAAATGGGTGATGAGTGAGGTCCAAAGTCTATGGCAAAGTGCTGTTGATGCAATCAATGACGTTGTGGATGTCATTAAATCATTTCTTAAAAAGTTTTGGAATAGTGTAGACGAGTTCGTAAACAGAGTTCAACAGATGGAGGGCAATGTTAAAAATCATATTGCAGATGCCACACTGAAGGTTACAGATAAGCTAAGGACCATTGCCTTAGAAAGGATCAAGACTGTTCTGAAAGAAAATGGGTACAACATTGATGGATGCTCTGAAGAAGAACTCAGAAAACTGTGGGACGGCTATATGAAAGCTCATCCCTTAACTCCAGAAGAAGAGGACAAGGCTAAAGATATCCTCGATGCACCATGAAAACCATCAAAGATGTTGGAGACTGGAGTTAATTTCTCCACTCCTCATGCATGCAGTAGTTAGTTAAACTGTTAGAGATCAGTCAATTATCAAACAGTTAGTTAAACTGTTAGAGAAGCAGTTAACATTCAGTCAGTTAGACAAATAGTTAGTTTGCATGTAAAGACTAAAATTAGTCTTGAGTTTGTTTTTCTAGTTATTTTAGCTTTCATATTCTATTTAAAGACCCTAAGGGCGCAACATTGTTTGGGCAGAAAAAGAAAGTTCAAGAAAATAATAAAATTCTTGTTTTCTAAGAAATTGCTGTAGCAATCTCAGTGTCTCTATTTTTATTCTGTTTTTTATGCTTAGTTTTAAGCTAACAAAAGAAAGTGTGTCAGCCTGATAAACTGGACTACCAGTCCCTATGCTATTTAAGTGTGTGTGTTTGTGTTTGTTTTCAAGTACAATTATGAGTGTAATCCTTGAGCCTCTCCTCCTGTCTAGGAGTGTATCAAGATAATAAATTCAGGTTGTATCCTTCATATAATAAAAGTAATAATTTGGGTAATGTTATTGTTCATGGACGTATTGGAACGCTTCATTCAGTAAAGAGTATTATTAATATCAACTAGCATGGACGTATTTACATTATTACGAAAAGCTATTATGTACTTATGGGCTGAGGTTGTGCTTTTGTTGGAGTTGAATATAGTTACACTAAATATACATAACTATATGGTCAAATCTTGTTAAGAGTTACAATGGCATGATTAAATAATGGAATCACCAGTAATTTGAAATCCTTCTAGAATGTTTTGGCTAAAGAACCAAAAAAAACCTATTCACTTTAGATCAGATCTGGAATGAAAGATTTAAGCCAGAAAGAGATTGATTTTGACATTATTGTACAAATAATATTACGAAGAGAGGTAAGTGTAGTCACTAATGATGGGTTTGTTAGCACCCTTATAAATCAATGATAGGAAGATAACATTTAATTATGTTGCTTAACCAACACGTGCTATCGATGTAGTGCATGTGTCACAGCTCTCAGGCCCACCACAGTCAACCACTATGTTGTCGGTCTTCTCTATCTTTGCCCCCTCGCCCACATCCCTGCTAACCTTCACTTTAGATCACTAACCGTGACCGACGACATAAAAACTAATTGCCAGTTCACTATGACTGCCCACAGCCAACTCACCGCCAGCCCCTCGTGACCACTAATAGTCACCCATGCAAAGTATGAACCATCAGTTCCAACCCGTCATATTAATGTTGTCACCTCTCCACCCGCCAGGATTAAATCTCCCACCCTTTTTTCCTCCCCACTTCCCCCTGCATTTCTTTTCACCCACAAAGTGCATGCATATAGCCTCCCCTACATTTGTTCCACTCTGCCATAGTGTGTGCATTGCCATTGTTCCAGATTGCATTCTAGTTGAAGATGAGGCGGCAAATCTGACTGCATCACTCTACATGAAAAGAAAGAAATGTTTTCCTTTTTCTAAAACCCAAATTGATTTGTAATGAATGTTTCTCCTCTGCCATGAAATGGTAGTTGGAATTTAAGATATTGATTGTGTTCATGGTGAAGCCTTTTTTGAGTATTGAAATGAGTAACATAATTACTAGCTTTATTATGGGGATGCCCAAGATTGAAGAGAATAACAGTGAGATACACTTAGATCAGCGAATTCTCAATATCAAATGAGCTTCTTCGACTAGAACCATCACTGTTTTACCAATGAAAAGAGTGGGCATTACAATAGAACTTATAGAACTTTGGAGCAATTTTTAACATGAAATAAAAAGTATGAAGAATCAGCTATATATTAAATTGAATAGAAACGTAAAATCCTTAGCTTTTGTGTAGGGAAACAACCACAAAGTGTATTGCCTAGAAACACCAAAAATTATACATTTACAGGAAAGGTACAGATATTTAATGTGAAGGAATCATCTTGGGGTAGATAGTTTCATAATGTTTTTAGAACTGCTTTTATTCCTTCAGAACTGACACATGTCCCCACTTTGGAACAATTACACTTTGATTCCTTTTTACAGAAGATGCTAGAGTGGTCCCTGTTTTTTACTACTCATATGCCCTAAAAAATAGCCTTAGTATGGTTTAATATTAAATTTTCATCAATCTCCTTGTCCATTAATGGAACATAAACCTTTTTTGTTGGTGACATAAACCTCTTGTTTCTCCTACTGCAGTGCAGTTGAACTGGTGTCCTAACTGGATCCTATAATTAATTCTGGTTTCTTGGCTCAAAAAGAATTGTCAAATATGTCCCACGTGCGACAAATTGATTTTTGTCTCTGTCAGGCATCATTTTTTTTCCATTTTTTCTCTCATTTCAATTCATTTAACCATGTGTAATGCAAGTTGCGGCAACGGAGAAAACATCTAATGAAGGTTATCAACAATTTGTGACGGTATTCAATTGCAAGAAGCACAGAGAAATTATCATTGTCCATTGAAGAGATCCATTCTTTGGTAGAAGACTTAAGATGAAGACTCTCTTTCACTACTTGTTTGTGATTGCCCTCAATGCCCCTTCCAAAAGAGAAATTGGAAGTTCTCCTTGCCTTTTGCACAACATTTTGACTCATAGACTTATCACAGAGAGGAGGTAAAGAATCAAATATAGATTCGAAATAGTTTTCTTCATCACAGGGAGAAGATTGATCAAAGACAAGCCTAAATCAGTAATCCTCATCTATTTGGAAGAAACTTTCATTCATTTGATGTAAAGAAAATGTAATTTAAATAAAAGTGAAATTAAAATTACTTATACATCACTGGAACATAAAAATGGAGTCATGAAAGAGAAGATCTTTTTGATGTTTAATTATATTTATACATCACCCAGTGTCAGGAATATAACCATGAGTTTACCTAATCAAATTTTCACTCGCAACATCATTACTAAATTACTAACGGCATAAAATGTGATTCTTATTAACTATGTTTATGACCGGATCCTATAAAACCTAAATATATTTTCTAACACACCCCTTAACGTAATGTCACAAAAAAACTATTCTTAACTGGGGTCAATAAAGATAGAACCGACTATTTCATCCATGTCATCTTCGTATGGTTCCTATTGTTTTGATCTTCCAGGAATTAAATAGCAATAAAACCTTTTAATAGTTCTATACTCAGCATTAACATCCAACTCCTGTATCAGATTCCCATTATACCCATAAAAAAAATCAGTCTGGTAGGACCATGCTTCTACCCAAAATACCTAATATTTTGTGGCGAAGTAAAAATGGCATTCTTCTAACTCTTTACTCTTCCAGAAGTTAAATAGCCTAAAAACCTTTTGACAGTTTTATACTTAAATTTCAGCAAAGAAAGCCAACTGCTGTATCAGATTACTGTTACTCTCATTAAAAAAAAAAGATCAGTCACGTACCAAGACCATGATTCTACCCATGGAACCATCTAGAAGATCCCAGTGAAAAATTATGAAAAACAAACTTCACTCAGGAAAGCTGAATATCATAAAATGTTGGTTAGATGCCAGCTGCATTTCCATTTGAGGACATCAGGGCCGTTTTTTGAAGATGCTAGGCTCCTTTTATGGTCAGACATCTTGCCTGCCTCTATACGAATATGCTATTCTGTTTTTTCAACTTTTTCTCGGTTATGGTTTGAAAGTTTAAGCATTGAATGGATGTCCCTTTCCGATGCAATTCTGAAGCTAATATTTTGCGGGGAAGTAGATATGACATTCTTCTTCAAAATGCAGAAATGGCATTTGGTTTGCTTGCCTCGATCTAATGTTTCCAACAAGGGTTTTGAGACGTTAAATGGTCGTCGAAACTTGGTATTTATTTCCTTTTAAACAATTCATGAAAACAATGAAACACCCTTCGTTTTCAAAATACATCAATCTACTTTCCATTAAAAAATATTAACCTGAATATTATGCTCAGCTGAAGACAAGGTACAGATTTGGAAGTGTTTCGAGGCTTCTCCACAGGGGAAAATTGCGAAGGTTGTATTTCCCTTGATATTACTCCTTAATCTATTATGAATGACCACTCACTGGAAGCGCCTTAATTTATTATAAAACATTTCGATTCGTTTCAGTAGTTCTGGAGAAATTTATGCCTTGTGCAGCACAGAGAATTATTATCTCCTTTAGCGACAGCCTAAACTTGCGAGTTTCATAGAATTTTCCTTAAAAGTCATGCAACTTTGGAAAAATGTTAGGTGCTGCACACCATGTTGAAAACCAGGTGATAAGAAGAAGCCTCATTGCTCGTTCTATGATATAAAAGAACGGTAGGTACTAATTTATGCTACAATGGAGCTGATTTGGGATGGTATATTAGTATATTTTGTAATAAATCTATATCTTTTACTTTTTCGTTCCTTTTCTTTGCAATAATAAATAAATTGTTTATGTTAGAAATAATTATTGTTATTATTTTTTAATCATTTGTTTTGGATATGCATTGAAGGTGGTTCCTTGGGGGGATCTTGATTCCTTAGCAATGCTGCAACGTCAGTTAGAAGTGGATATTCTTATCACGGGCCGTACACATCAATTTAAAGCTTACAAGCATGAGGGTGGAGTGGTGATAAACCCTGGCTCTGCAACAGGGGCCTATAGTAGCATAACGTATGATGTTAATCTTAGTTTTGTACTGATAGACATTGATGGCCTACGAGTAGTGGTTTATGTTTACGAACTTATTGATGGGGAGGTAAATTTGTACTGATGGACATTGATGGTCTACGAGTAGTGGTTTATGTTTACGAACTTATTGAGAGGTAAAGGTTGACAAAATTGATTACAAAAAATTTCCAACAGCCCCGTAGTGTGCTCGCATGTCTATTAAGCTTAGTGATCTTCTTGGAGATATACATTGGGTGCATAACACTACTCCTTTTAGGTGTACGGCCATTCATTTTTTTGTTAGCCCTTAAAAGCTATTTGTATAATCTGAAATGCAATGTTACAGCCCCTAGTTTGTTTTGTGGAATGTAAATTTTGGGGTGAGATTAAATTTTTTTTCCTCGACTTATTCTGGATCTGAGATTTTATGTCGGGGGCATATTGGAATACAGAAAAACACGTTTATAGTTTATCACCCCAGTTTGATTACGATGCTTATTTCCTGACACTCGTAAATGGGAACAACATCAAATCTTATGGAATCATATATTGCAACAGCAGTTGCCCTGGAAAATGAATTGCAGTTTCAAATATATTTGACCTATAATCTGGACTTGTTTTTTCTACACACCACCTTGGTATGTTCCATGTACTTGGAGTTATGACATAACTTATGAGAAAACATTTATATGTAACATAAATATGTGGAAATAGAGTTAGGCACAGATTATTGAAAATAATAAAAAAATAGAAGTGAAGCATTGCTTTCTGGAATGATAAAGATTAGACACTCCATGTTGAGAAGTTTTATAGGATTATTATTAAACGTTCGCTCTTTTTCTCCATGTGTTTTCCTCTTTTGCTTTTGATATACCATTGAGAGCATCTTGTAGTATATGTCGGTTTGAATTATAAGTATATTCATTTCTTTCTTGCTCGTCTGTTTCAATGTTTTAACCTAATGTTTTGCAAGTTTTTTTCTCTTTCACGTTCTTATTTCTTCTTTTGTCATCGTTTGGAAAAAAGGTAACATTTTTCTATTTTTTCCAATTTTAGCTTTGGGCTTCTCAAAGATGAGGCCAGGTTTTGGTATACTTGTTTGTATTTGAATTTTCTTTTGACTTTTTTTTTTTGGCATAGTTCCTTTGATTCTTCTAGTCATCTCTTTGTTTTTAACTCCAAGTTCTAGCTTTTGAAGGTAGTGATTTTATTTTCCTTAAGAGTTTACTTTAATTTTTGTTGTCCTTGTTTATAAGATGGATCTTGAATTGCTCTTTAGCTCTTTTATATTTTATGATTTATTTTATTTAAAAGTTCTTTCTTATATTGATTTTTAGATTATTCAAAATTTCATCTACTTTATTCTTTTTATGTGAATTTAATTTTGAGTTGTGTTCTTTTCAGTCTCTAATTTCTTTTAAGAGGGTTTAGTTTAAGCTTTGTAGAACTGATATCTTGATTCTTACAATCTTTATCATGGATTGTTTCTTTTGACTTTTCTATCTTTTTTCCTAAGGAAAGCTACTATGTTGATGATGGGCTACTAAAATTTGAAGATTCATGGTTATGTTTTTAATTTAATGATGCACTCACCTTTGTGTAACATCTACAATTCTTTAGATAAATATAGGTGGATTGCTTATAGATTAAGCAAATTGCCTAACAAAGTGAGGGTTCTCATTACTTATTTTATTTATTTATCCATTTTTTGTAGTTAGATACCAACATAATGCAATAAAAGTACAACACTTTGCATTAAAAGAATTTGAATTTGCATTATCTGTATTTGATATGCCTCTTTACTTTGTTAAATGAGTATCTTATAACTTTGATTTTGATTAATTGGCTATTGCTAATTCTTAAATCAATTTCTCAAGAAAATGAATTACTTCTCTTTGATTGATCATAAATTCCTATGTATCTTTGTTGGTGTCTTAAGAAGACAAGGCTAAATTTCTCATCCTCTCTCTTCTATAAAACAAAATTGCAATAGTTTGATTACAGTAAAAAAAAGGTTTTTTATGTGTCAACCAATCATGTGTTTTGAAGTGCATTATTTTTATTTTAAAGTGTAGTGGTTTGGTGGCTTTACATTCAACATTTGTTTCCCTCCTTGTGTACTATTGATTTTGAGGTATAAATATTTGATAATATAGATAAAAATGTGTGAAAAGGAGGAAATCATCTTTTTTATTTGGGGGATATGGGTGGACCAAAATCCCAAAATAACTCTTACATCTATGGAATCTTTAAGATAATAATATTATAATATGGGTGGACTACAAGCCCAAAGAAACTATTAGATCTATGGAATCTTTAAGATAATAGTATTATAATAACAATCAACAATATGATAATAAACATTTGCATATTTTAAATATTAGTGAATTTTAATGATGTTTAGCATGTATGTTGGTTGGATTTATATTTTCTTTACAAAGGAATTATTCAAATTCTATTATTGTATAAAATATAGTATTATAATTTCATAAAAACATGATAAAGTATGTTATTGCTTAAATGATATACATGCATGGTACATATTAGTTTCACCCGGTCTTATTTTCGAATCTTTATTTTATTTACATAGTATATACATTTTTAGTTGTGCATGAATGAGAATTGCATGTAGAAACATATTTGACTATTTGGAGTTAACAATGAATAGCCTTACCATATTCAAAATGTTCTTGAATTCATTAAACTTGCTGAAGATTATACCACTAGACAATCAATAACAATTCATCAATTCATCAATTGATAATATATATTTATTTTACTATTCAATTATAAAAGTAAGTTAAAATATATATAAAATACAATGTAATATTTCCACCTTGTTTCATATAGTAACCTAATTTATGTGCTTTTAATAGCATGTTTATCCCAAAGTTAATATTTTTTAATATGAATGTAGATTGTTTTTCACAATGATAATATTAATCCATCACATTCTTTAAGTAGTAAAAATTAAAAGATGTTTTTTTTTATTGGAGAATATATTACAAAGGGACATTCTATTTGTCAAAATTATTTAGATACATTAAGTGTTACCATTGCAAACATGGGATGTGCATATTATGTGCCAATTTAATATTTTTCCATCTTGTAGAGCCATGTTGAAACATTTTAGTGGCCAAGGAAAAACCTTTCAGCTTCAATGAGACCCTTTGATTTATAATTCCTATCACATTAATGATATTTTATTCCTACTACTAGAGGTTTCTTTACATATTCTTCTTGGTTCTTATACAATTTTCTCCCTTGAGAGTAGACAATCATTTTTTGTTTTAATTTTTATACAAATATATATTTGTTAAGATAATATATAAAGACTCATGTTTAACCCATCCATAACTAAGCAAACATTGGGAATTTTTTTTAAATAAATGGTTGAATTTTTGGTACATCTATGAATTTTTTACATTGGATAAATAAAGCATTCTAAACTTAAAATATCAAATTTAAAATAAATACAACCATGAAGCAATGAAAAAAATAAAGAAAAGTAAAATCTTGTATTTTTAGAATATCATCAATCCAAGATCACATTAAGATATTTGAATGATCTAAACTAAAACATCTAAATTAGAATTGCTCTCAAACCTTCATAAGAATATTATAAATTGTAGACTAGAATAACCCAATTATCTACTTAATAACTTTAGAAAAGAAATATTATTTGCAAAACTAAAGATTGGCATCTTTGGTAAAATTAAAAAAAATCTTCTTAATTAACCCATTATATAATAATATTAGGCACCAACACTCCCAACATTATTAGATGAATGCATAATTATAATCTAATAAATAAAATACTAAAAATACAATAATAGAAATGAGAAACTATACCAACACCATTTGACGCTTGTGTAATACTAGTCTAATAAACAAAATACTAAAAATGAAATAATAAAAAACTTAATAATTTTTTTAAAAATAAATATTAATAGGAAAATTCTAAATTAATAGAAATAATTTTAAGTGCATAAACCATTTTGGAGAAAAGGAGGTTAAAATTAATCCAATCTTTATCTCATTGTTAGAATCAACCCATATACAGCCTTATAACAACTTCCATGCCAATAAGTAACAATAAGTATTTTCATTTTGAAGAGGAAAGGTTGTATTGAAGTTAACAAGTTGAACCAATCAAAGTGTTGGCCTGCAAAAAATTGAAATCTTGATGTGTGTAAGAGACTACCATATGAATAAGAAATGAGATGTGAGGAGATGAGGGTAGAGTATGAATATACAATAGGTGTAGGTGCACATAAATATTGAACATTATTGCCATCAAATTTGATTTTTATCGGAAATCACAAACTATCCTAACAACTAGCCCAACATAAGATTATCAAGAGCAACCTCATTTGCATGTGATCAAAAGCCATCCATTATATATTTATGTATATATAAATCAAATAGGGTTAACATCATATAGGAAGAGTGAGTGTGACATGAAAGAATCAATTTTCCATGTAGTAATCACCAAAGCTAGTATATGATGCATATTACAGCAATAGAGATATGGATGTTTTATTTAATATTTATATCATAATTTAGATTTTTTTTCTTTCATGGATATGTGTTTATTTATTTTCCCACTTATTAATATTAGTTAGATTATGTGTTACATTTATTTTGTTTATTGTGCACACAACTAAAGAGGGAACCTAATGCTTTGCATTATGGCTAGGTTAAGCACTCCTTATAAGGGGAGAAGTCATTATGGAACTAAAATGTAAATTATTGGTCATTATGTAAAGACATGACCCATTAGGATTAGTGGCCAACATTTTTATTTCCATTTCTTTGTTTTTTTTAATAAATGACACAATGAGTCACTCAAAAAACCTTGGAGGATTTGTTTTGTTATCTGGCCCTAGACTTTATGTGTAATGAATTGGTCAAAGGAAAAGTGAACCTAATTTATGTAGAGTTTTATTTAGACGGATATGGGTGTTTTGTGGCTTACTCATGTGATAGGGATCACATATCACATTGTGATTGTTTTCCTCTGACTTTATGTTTAAGATAGTTTTTTATGGAGTTTTATTTAGATGTATATGGGTGGTTTGTGGCATATACTTGTGACAAATATCATATATCAAGTTGCATGTTTTTTGGACTAAACTAGTGTTAGAATCTATTGTGATTAAAGATAGAGAGGGGAGGTACGTTTTGGATATCTTCTAGAACATTGTATTTAAAAAGTTTTTTTTGGTGTTCCTAGTGACCACATATTGATGTCTAGAGGAGGCAAAGGTAATGTTTTTGACTGGACCATGGGAGAGATCCATATTAAAAATTCTTATGTGATTGAATTATCTCATGGTTAAGTGTATTGTTAGTTTCTATATGGCTAACTAAACTACACGTGATGGGGCAATTTTGAAGAATGGGGAAGGACTAGGGAAAAGTTGAGACACTTGTACTAGGTAGTAGGTCATAATTCAAGAAAGTTGGGAGATATTATTGGGACCTAGGGACTACCATAGGATGTCAAAAGAGAGTGGATGATGCTCATTAAATTATTAGGTATAGAAGCGATGGGTTGAGGTGGGATGTTATGCCCCTAATATTTTATCTTATTAAGTGTACTAAGGTTAGGGTGTGGTTGACTTGGACTGCACATAACCTTTATATTTTCATGTATTTATTATACATGTTTATTCAACTAATATAATTATAATGAAGGGTTGAAACCGTAATTAATTATGTCTATAAGTTAGGATAATAAGGATCTCCCAAATAATCATAAGTTACATTCTCATATTCCTTGCATTATTATTTTTCATTCCAGAGTTTCCCCCCTCAAAGTGGCCATATATCTTATTCAACCACATTATTTCACTTATATTTGTGCATCATTATCTTTGAAACCATGTTTAATTTATGGAATCGAGTATCTATGCTATTGTTGAATGTGTTATTTTTCAAATGAATATCCTAACACATGTTATCTAAGTAGAATTTCGGGTAAAGTAGGAGATTGTTTTTTGGTTTAGGTTGTTTAATATTGTAGAAATTTTCAAGAAAGCATCTATCTTACATAGTCTCATTATCCGTACCTGAGTTATTAATTGAGGTGATTCCATAGATTTTGAAAGGATATTATCATGATATTTCCTAGAAGTGGTCACATAAAAGATTCAAAGAAATATCAAAGGAGATATGGTCATGTAAAGTTGACCATGTGAATTTGTTTTTTGTTTTTTTTTAAAATTATTTTTGGTGTGAAATTAGGGCATAACTATCTAAACCTCGATAAGGCTCATGTTTTTCAACAAAGCATGACCATTTTATAGTTATCACCCACACCAGTTACTTTTATCCCCTAGTTGATCACAAATATAGAGTTAGGAAAATGACCACATACACAAAAATGTCATCCTCTTGGTGTTTTGGGAATGAAGACTTTTCTACAACCACTGATGTCAATGCCATTCTTTATTGTTCACCAAATAAAGTTGAGGGAAAAATTTAGGTTGCATGTGACAAAGTGGTAATTTTTATCATAAATAATTTATTTGCCCAATTTTTACCAATATTAAATGAGGGGTTAAACAACAATTATTGTCAAAATTAAAACCCAATAAATAATTGTGTTGTTACCAACACCCCCATTTTCTAAATCAAAATGGGGGCCCACTTTTTTTCTTAAACATTTTCATCTCTCGGTATATTTTTTATTTTATGGTATGAAGAATTGCAATTAAATTAAAGCCTAAGTTTTTTAATCATGTTTATTTTATAAAACTTTGGCTTAAATCTAGGTCATGCTAATAATAGTGTAAATGGGTGAATGGCTAATTTTTTAGATTTTAATTAACTTTATTTTAATTAACAAATACTAACATGGCTATTTTATATTTTTTTGTGTCCAACATGTTTATGTGTATAATTCACACTTTTACAAACATTCACAACCTATTGTTATCTATTCGTAGATACTCTTAAGGAATTAAAGCTTACTATGCAACTTGTTTGGTAGTCCAAATGTCATGGCAGGTCTAAGGTTTGGTGTTTACACCTACTCACATCAAACCATGGTACTTGAAACCATTTCCAAAGTGATGAAAAGTCTATTTGTGAAGTAGGTATCCATGTGTCTAATTTTCACAAATTCACATGTTCCAGTTTGAGACTCTAAGAAAAAAAGTTCTACGAAAATGTGACTATACAAGATGGTGCCACATGTCTCAATATCACATCTACATGCACTTGAAAGGTTTTAAATTGATAAAATGAGAAAAAAGGTTTGTGATAATGCAACTTTACACGATGGTGCCATGTGTCTCAATATTGTACCTCTACATATAAGGTTTAAAATTGGCAAGAATAGGAATAAAGGACTATGATGAGTTGACATTATAATTGGAGGCCAAGTAGCCATTTTTATCATGGACAATCATAAGTACACGTGGAATGTATTACTCAAATGCAATATCAATTTATTTTTGACATTATAATGTTATGCCATTTGGCACTAACAACTTTTTACATGGAACACATAATACCATAATAGTCTATATTTGAGGCAAAAATGAAGGATAATTCATGCTCTAAAATGTTATGATGAACTAACACCTATCAAATAAATCTCCTATGAAGTTAAAAATCACAAATTCAAATTAAAATAGAATATCTATAATCATAGACTATTGATGAGCAATAAATTCTCATGTATTAGCCACTATAGCTTCAGCTTGGCATTTAAGGACATAACATATATAGTCCTAAATCAATTTTGATGCCATTTTCAATCAAAATATTTTTAGGATTAAATATTTATATCTCTCTATTTCCCTTGTCTCCTCTACAATTTTAATGACTATTTTAATGGTAGTCTTAGACTAGACTCAAACTCCATTTTTGTTCTCAATTAGAATAAACTAAGAGTATAGGGATACATGTTTTGATTTGGAATATATACATCAATAATTTTGTCATTATACAATAATATATGAGGTTGTTAATGTAGTGAGAGAATATATTGATGATAATAACTTGCCTCTTGAGAAACAAGAATACATCAACCTATTGGTCATCCAATAAAAAATATTGCACAAAGAAATGACTAAACCTAAGGCATTCCCTTGTATTCATGTACTCTTTAATTTATTCGAATATGTATTTACATAAATGACACACTACATGCACCAAAGAGTCGGGTTTTAGTTTCATATATCACCAATGCTGGATTTCGAAAGTATTATTAATTGTGTAAACTAGACATTATCTACAACCAAGAAGTTGCCACATGATGGTTCAAAATGCATAATGACATGGATACATTATAATATTGGGTCGCTAACCTTGTAAATTTTGTAAAGAAAATAAATGTGACTTTTATTCCCATCTCCAAATTCAAACTAGGGTAAAAGGTTAGGATGGTTTTCATGAATAGGATATGTTAGGATCTTAGAGTACAATTGATTACTTTTGTATAAGCAAGTAAACACAGAATTGAAACCAGAAGTAATAAGTAACTAGAAATTAGAAACAACAAATAATTGGAGATACAAGAAACAACCAATATGTATTAAACTCTTTCAGAAGGAAATACAATGAAGAAATATCTCTCTCCTCACACCTCACAGATGTACAGTAATTCTCCCTCAAGAGTTCTCTCTCTTTCTCTCAATCAATTACAATCAACTCAATTACTAAATTGTACATGTTATGAGGATCTAACCCTACTATATAGTATACTACAACACTAGGGTTCATGAGCCATGCATTCGGCATCGTTAGATCTACCTCTTAAATCAAAGGCTCAAATCTATTCTCCTAAAAATAGCAATTTTGTAAACGTACAGAAGTCAGTGTTGGTCTGAAGATGACTGATGACAGTCGACCCCTAACCGATGTCGATCAACCCCTAATCGATGTCGGTTGGTTCTGACTAATGCCAGTTATTGTGTAAGCCTAGGAACCTCCACATTAGCTCATTAGTGAAGCTTTTAGCTCCACAACTTAATAATCTCCCACTTGGAGATAAACAGTTGCACCTGTACCTATACAAAAACATCCTCTAAGCATCTCTAGCTTATTTCTCCCTCTTCAAGTTCAATCTTGAAGACCAAAAAAAGTTAAATGAAGATTCAACTTCTCCTTTGTTACTGGCTTTGTTAAGATATCAGCAAGGTTCTTATATGTATGGATCTTTTCCAGCTTCAACTGTCCATCCTCCAATACCTGTCTAATAAAGTGGTACCTAAGCTGTATATGTTTGGTTCTTGAATGAAAGGCTGAATTCTTTGACAAATGATTTGCACTTTGAATATCACTATAAAATATGCATCTCTCTTGCTCTTTTCCCAACTCTTCCATGAATCGAGTCATACAAATCATTTCCTTGCTAGCCTCTGTGACTGCAATGTATTTTTCCTCTATAGTAGACAAGGCAACAACCTTCTACAACTTTGAAATCTAGCTAACTGCCGTTCCACCAACAATGAACACATATCCTATGGTGCTTCTCCTACCATCCAAGTCACCTACCATATCTGAATCTACATACCCATGTAGAGAACTGTTTGACCCTCCATAGTATAAATGCCTACTGCTGGTCCCTCTCAGATATCTGAGAATCCACTATACTACTCTCTAGTGTTCCTTTCCTGGATTGGCCATAAACTTGCTGAAAACTCCCACTGCTTGGGTAATATCTAGTCTAGTACATACCATTACATACATCAAGCTTCCAACTGCTAAAGTATATGGAACTCTACTCATGTACTCAACCTCATCATGTGATTTAGGACACTGTTCTTTGCTCAACTTAAAGTGTCCAGCCATAGGTGTGCTTAATGGTTTTGCATCCTGCATATTGAACCTCTCTAACACCTTATTCATATAATCCTCTTGAGACAAAATCAAATGGTGATTTTTCCTGTCTCTCTTAATACTCATGCCAAGGATTTTCTTTATTGCTCCTAAATCCTTCATGGCAAATGCGTGAGCTAATTTTACCTTAAGCTTAGTAATTTCCTGCATGTGTGAACCTGCAACAAGCATATCATCTACTTACAATAATAGGATAATATAACTACCATTATCTAATCTGTTAAAATAAACACAATGGTCAGATTGACATTTACTAAAGCCATGCTCTGTCATAAACCTGTCAAACCTCACATAACATTGTCTTGGAGCTTGCTTAAACCATATAAGCTTTTCTTCAACCTGGACACAAGTTTCTCCTTACCTTTGACCTCAAAACCTTCTGGCTGATCCATATATATCTCTTCATTCAAATCTCCATGAAGAAATGTTGTCTTAACATCGAGCTACTCAAGATGAAAATCCTCAATAGCAACTAAAGACAATACAGTCTGAATAGAAGTCATCTTTACTACAGGAGAAAAAATTTCACCAAAATCAATATCTGGTTTTTGTGCAAATCCCTTTACTACCAACCTGGTCTTATGTCTCATTTGTCCATTCTCTCCTTCCTTTAACCTATATACCCATTTGCTTTTCAGTGCTTTCTTTCCAGCTGGCAACTCAACCAAATCCCACGTATGGTTCTCTTCCAAGGAATCAATTTCCTCATTCATGCCATGTTCCCATTGTTTCTTGGATTCTACTTGCATTGCCTCATTAAAACTTTCTGGTTCTCCACCATCAGTGAGCAACAAGTAGTATAAAGAAGGGGAATAATGAATTGGAGGTTTACTTACCCTTTTAGACCTCCTTATGGGTGTTTGAGACTCATTTACAGCTTATCCGCCCAAATTTCCTTCTAACAGTGACCGATCCTAGTCATTTCTAATCGATGCCAGTCTACACCCGACTGATGTTGATTCCTCCTAATCAACGTCAATTTCCACCTAACCGACGTCAATTTCTACCTGACTGACATCAATTTCCACTTGACTGACATCGGTCTCTGTGTTTTTCTATGAGTGATGATTTTTACCCATGAGCTCATTTTGGATCATAACCTCTTCCAAATCAAGAATGCCCTACTCAGAATTATTTAGCCTCTTGAGCTGATCACTGTACATCACCTTCTCATTGAAAACTACATCACGGCTTCTAATAATTTTGTTAGTTTCTAAATTCCACAACCAGAATCTGAAATCTCTAAAACCGTAACCAATGAAAGTGCACTGCATAGATTTAGCATCTAGCTTCTTTCTATTTTCTTTATCAATGTACACAAAAGCTTTAGAACTAAAAACTCTGAGAAATGAAAGATATACCTTTTTACCTATCCAAGCCTCTTCTGAAATTCTACCATCTAGTGCAGTAGAAGGTCCTATGTTAATCAGGTAAACTGTAGTATCTACAACTTCTACCTAAAACTATATGGGCAAACCAGCATGCAACCTCATACTCCATGCACACTCTATTATTGTTCTATTCATCCTTTTAGCAACTCCATTTTGTTTAGGTGTCCTTGGAATCATCCTTTCCCTATGTATTCCACTCATAGAACAATAACTATTGAATTTATTGCTGCAGTACTCACCACCATTGTCAGATATAAGGCACTTCAATCTCAAACCTGTTTCATTCTCAACCAAAGCTTTCCATTTCTTAAATGTGTCAAAAACATTAGATTTCCTCTTTATGTAATAAACCCATACCTTTCTTGTAGCATGATCAATGAAAGAAACATAATACTGTGATCCTCCAATAGAAGCTACCTGAGCTAGTCCCCACACGTCTGTGTGAACAAGCTCCAACTTGTGCTTCTTCTTTATTGACCCAGTTTTGAGAAACCTCACTTTCTTTTATTTCCCAAAAATACAATGCTCACAAAAATATAGATCTATGCTTTTCAAATCTGAAAGCTTACGTTTTGACTTAAGAACATTCATTCCCTTCTCACTCATGTGACCAAGCCTACAATGCCACAACTTTGCATCTATATTTGAAGTAGATAAAACAAAAGGAGAATAATTAGTAATACAAGTAGATAGGTAAAGTGTACCTACTCTCTTACCTTTTGCTAATACAAGTGCACCCTTGAAAACTTTCCAAGATTCGGCTGTGAGAGTTACTGTGCAACCCTCATCACCCAACTTTCCTACATAAATTAGATTCCTTTTCAGGATGGGTACATGCATGACATCCTTCAACACCCATGTGTTGCCATTCTGCAATTTTAGTTGCACTTTTCCTTTACCAACAATTTTACAAGGCTCATCATCCCCTAAATAAACATTTCCAAAATCTCTATGGACATAATCAATGAAAATTTTCTATTTGGGGTTGCATGGAAAGAGGCACCAGAATCTAAAACCCATGATTCTACTTTATTATCCAAAGAAAATATAAGAGCATCTTGTGTAACAATACGTGCAACTTCTACTTCTTTATTACCTTCATGCTAATTTTATTTGTTATCCTTCAACCAACAATCTTTCTTTGCATGCCCTTTCTTTCCACAATTCTAGCAGGTTATTCTTCCATTTCTGGATTTGGATCTACTTCCCATCTTTGACCTTGATTTCCCTTGCTTGCCCTTCTCTCTTTGCCTTCCCCTACTTTCAACACTTAAAGCATTACCTAATGTTTCCCCTGTGCTTTTCCTGTGAATTTCTTCATTCAAGATTACACTAACAACATCATCAACTTTCAAGATATTTGAAGCAGATGCAGTATTACTAATTGCCATTACCAAACTATGCCAACTTTTAGGTAAAGAGCATAAGATTAAGAGAGCCTTAATTTCATCATCAAAAACTATTTTGACTTAATTTAACTGATTTACTATTGTATGGAAATCATTAAGGTGACTAGATACAGATCCACCTTCCTGCATTTGCAAATTAAATAATTGCTTCATAAGATATACCTTATTCAAAGCTAAGGTTTTTTCATACAAATTTGCCAAAGTATCCATTAACTCTACCATTGTCTTTGCCTGTGATAAGTTGGAAAACACAGAAGCTGCCATGCTCAACCTTATAGATCCAAGAGCCTTTCTATCAAGAACATTCCATTCTTCATCTTCCATATCTGTGGGCTTCTTTGAAACCCCACCCAACGGTAAATATAGATCTTTTTGATATATATAATCTTCAATATGCATCCTCCATAATTGATAATTCTTGCCATTGAATTTATCCATTCTTAGTTTACTTTTTTATGCCATTGCTTTGCTCCCACTCAATGAGAAACCCCTGTGAGTGAATTTTGTAATCAACAAACACTAACACGCCCTGATACCAGTTGTTAGGATCTTAGAGTACAATTGATTACTTTTGTATAAGTAACTAAACATGAAATTGAAACCACAAGTAATAAGTAACTAGAAATCAGAAACAACAAATAATTGGAGATACAAGAAACAACCAATCTATATTAAACTCTTCCAGAAGGAAATACAATGAAGAAATCTTTCTCTCCTTACACCTCGCAGATGTACAATAATTCTCCCTCAAGAGTTCTCTCTCTCTCTCAATCAATTACAATCAACTCAATTATTGAATTGTACATGCTATGAGGATCTAACCCTACTATATAGTATACTACAACACTAGAGTTCATCAACCATGCATTCACCACCGTTAGATCCACCTCTTAAATCAAAGGCTCAAATTTGTTCTCCTAAAAATAGCAATTTTGGAAATGCACAGAAGTCAGTGTCAGTCTAAAGATGACCGATGTCGGCTGACCCCTAACCGATGTCAGTCGACCCCTAACCGATGTCGGTTGGTTCTGACCGGTGCCGGTTACTGTGTAAGCCTAACAACCTCCACATTAGCTCATTAGTGAAGCTTTTAGCTCCACAAATCAATAGGATATTTGGACTTGAATCCACTAATTATTTGAATGAAGATTGGGTGCCCTTGTTATCAATGATTCTGGATGATATGAGTATCCATGCCTTAGGATAAATAATTAGTTTCAACCTAGTTTAGCAATACCAATAGGTTAAGAAAAATGGTATATTTGATATGACGTATTATTTACTTGATGTTTTTTATGCTATGAGGAGCCTTTTAGGATCACCTACATGGAAACTCAATGATGCTAATAGGTTGTGTGATTAATTTGATATACTTCAAATCCACAAGCTCAGATATTTTATACAAAAACTAACTAATTTTGTCCATTTGTATACTAGGTTATTGATGCGAAACCCATGCCTAAGCTATCTGATGAATTAAAAAATTCTCTACATGAATTTTTTGATTATTGGTTTTACCTAGATCACAAAATTATAAGAGCGGAAGGAACCATAATGGCACCTTTGATCTTGCCAGTGTATCCTTGACAAGTTGGTTGAACAAGAGATTGATTTTCAATTAACCCATAACATAGATGGGCACTATAATAATGATAAGGTATCCCTATTTCATACATTTCCACTTAGGATAGGTAGGACCTAATTTTATTAATTTCCACAATTATTCTAGAGTAGGACTCATAGACCATCTTTTATCTTGAAAGTTGGGGAATTTAGATGCTAGGATCCCAAGAAAAAACTGCTAATCATTTGGGAAATCTTCAAGAAAAAGTCAAAGCCACTTAATTTCATGAGAATTATGATCATGATAAAATATTCCTCAATGTGGATAATGATATGGAGGTTTATATAAAAATGAAAGATATCGGGATGTCCATGGAAGTTACATAGAGAATCTAATATGATAAAACTCTAGAAAAGAAGCTAGAGAACTTTGATAAGGAAAAATCCATGAAGGAGACTAAAGAATAAATGAAGAGAAGAATATTACAATGATTTATCTCCCTTATAGATAAAATTCAATATCCTTATCCAATCATGATAGATAATGCAACTAGGTGTTCACCAATCCTTCAGATTATACAATTCCTCTCAACACTTCTCAAGCTCTACTAGTTTAATTTGGGATATTCAACAATCCCCATCATGATTTCAAGGGCTGTTATATTTTCCATATTCTCCTAATGTAAAATATATCTAGTCTTGAGATAAATTATGAGAATAAAATATCATAACATACAACATCTATCCACAACAAAAGGTCTCCTCATTTCTATATTCTAAGGTGATTGATTGTAACATTGCCAATCAAGTTTTGGTTTCAAGCATTCTTTGTGGATCAATGATTACTTTAGGCACATGTTTTATCTCTACTTTTTCAAATAGCATGATATGGATATCCATTTATTATATTGTCCTTATGGATATCTTAATTTTCACTTCTACTTGTAGTGAAACAAGTATCTCTACTTCCATTCAGCAATCCTCCATCACATCAATAGTGGCTTCCATTACAAATCCTAATGTTGATTCACCAACTAATTACTATATATATTCTTATGTTTTGAATTTTTTTTCTTCTATTTAAAAAATAATAGGTTTTAATATTGGGTCTCTTGTTCTATTTTTCTACCTCATCATTGCAAAAAAAAAATTCCACACAATTGCCCATATCAATCCCTGTAGATACTTTGACTACATCCCATATTGTGTCAATTATAAATGAATATTTTAATGTAATTAAATATATGATAAATATTCCAACCCAAATTAAATCATCAAGAGAGAAGATGGTCACTCTCCCATTTACCACTCCTCTACTTTCCATACCTTCTAGATCATCCACTTCATTGGACCCTTCAATCCTTATACCTCCACCTCACTCTACTCTATCCTACCCTCCTCTTTCATCCCCTAATTCCTATTCCTTTATTGAGCCTATATTGACATAAATTTGGATGTAGAAACTTCAATTTGAAAAGTTACAAAGATATGATTTGGTCCTAATTGAGGATCTAAAGGTCTTTAAGAAACCACAAATAAAGTGAAAATAATAACCATGATAAAGATGTCTAGAGGGTCAAAGGTTATAAAATTTTAAAATGAATATGGACTCTTCCATTTATAAAAGGAGTACAAGACTTTGGGAACACAATGAAGTCAAAGAAGACCCAATTTTAGTCATAGAGGCCATAAGTGGCTTGCTTAACAAAGTAGTATTTGTTCTACAATAAGAGAATAAAAGGATTAAATCATATCCCAAAATTAAATCAAATACAGATATATGTGACATGGTGTATGTTCTAATTTAATATATTTATAGCATATTTATTACCATTCATAGCCCCAAATCTAAGGGACAACCAGAATGGTGAAAAATTAATGATTTTAGCCAAATTTTTGAACTTATTGACTCTAAATTTCTCAAGATTTCCAAATTAGTCAAGCAAAAATTATTTTTAGTATTCATATTGAGATGAAGACTAACATATAAAGATAGTTAATTTATTTGAAGAGGCACTTATTGATGCCATATGCATGCCTCATGACAAGACGATGGGCCAAACCATGTTTGATCACCAATTGTAGTATTCAATAAGGAATTTTAGAATGAGGATCAATAATTCTAGTTAAGGATGTAATGAAGAAGTCATATATTTGATTACGTTTACAAAGGATAAAAGGGGTGAACCCAAGAAATTAAGGAATCATTACAAGCCACCTACGATATACATGATAGGTTCATGGGAAAGATGAGATACATTATTTAAAGTGCCCATTATTAATCTATAAATTATCAAAGGTGATTTCATAATATTTGAAATAAATCTAAAGAAGAAGAAGCAAAGAAATAAAGACAACTTGCAGTTCATTCTTCATCTATGACTCTTTTACCTACATATACACTATCCTCTCTAATGGAAACAACATTTGATCCCTGCATGGATCCCATGCCATGTACACTTGTATAAATCATGCAATTCTCAACTTATACTTAAAATCATAAACCTACATACTCCTTTGCATCAAGATCACTTGTAGTCTTGCACACCTCATTGGCACCCACTTGTATACTTACATGCCTCCACTTATCTCAACTCAAGCACATGCATGTGTCAATTTGATCTATTTATGTGGCTTGTGGCCCTCCCTAGTTTACAATATATCAGTTATCTAGCTATATAGTTAGTCTCTATGTACTTGGAAGCTCAACCTTTACTCAATAAGGAAGATGAAACCACTCATAACTATATTCTCTATAACTAATATCAGTTGTAATTGCTTCTTGATTTTTTTTATAAATATGTAATGTATGCATTTAGCCAAGGGTTGATGACATGCATGGTCACAAAGATAGATAACATGCTCTGTGTATCTATTATGTCATACACACACTATATCACACTATATCATTTCCATATTTATTTCTATTGAATATAAGTTGAATTTATAAAAAAGAAATGATTCTACTCCATTTTAATGTGTGTTGATTGATTCTCTCAAAATTATCCTCTGCATGTTCCCTATTATATATAGTTTACCTTTAATGTGTAATTATCCCCCTGTGCACTTACTCCTAGGACCTCTTAGTGCAAATCATTGGTATCATAACATAGCTATTTATTTCTCTGCATGTGAGCACATGACCATAATGAGAGAGAAATTATCAATATGTTTTCTTTTAGAATACCTAGAGGAACATTGTAGCAAAAAGTATTATGACTAACACCTAGAAGTAACTAGAGGCAACCTCAAATGTTAAAAGGATTATTTTTTATGTATTGGAGGTGAAAGACACCATGTATTTTAGCCAATCTCACAACTTGATGATGTATCTCAAACAAAATCTCTTAACGATGTTAGAGCATAGTTTTTTATTTATATGCCTATAAACATATGAGTGTAATGAGAGAGAGAAGGATTATCAATCAGCACTATTTTAGAATACCTAGAGAAGATTTGTATCAAAATTAAGATGGTTGAATTCCATAAGCACCCTGAGGTAGCTCCAAATGTCCAAAGGCTTATTATCAATGAGCTATAGGTGAAACACACCAATTTTTTTGGATAATTCTACAAGTTGATGATATAACTTGACCTGAAATTTTCTATCACACCTCCATATTTCACTAAAAATAGTTTCCCTAGAAAACCCCCTTCAAAGTGTAATTCAATATTGACATCTCTTAGTTCAAATTAAAATTCAATACCAGAATATTGGATGCCTAGATTTGACATCTCAAGGCATACTTCTCAGTCAATCATTTCACTCATGTTGAGAAGATCTCCTTCATAGTGTTGAATATATCCATTCCAATTATTCACTAGTGAAGAAACTTCAATACATAGTGTTTATAAGGTTTTATTTCAATTGATTCTCGAAAGATCTCTATCGATGCGTTAAATGAGGAGTATTATCCTCTCCATCACTTTGAGTATAAATACATCAAATTTCAACAACTATGACAACATAAGGAGTAGTTAGTGAAAGTCTACACCAACATATTATGTGACTACTATGCACATCTAGGAGACACATTTTCAAAATAAGTTTTCTAAATAACATAACGTGATAAATTATATCAATAAACTTCACCTTATATCTCTACAAAGATTAAATTATTGAATTTTGACACTCTAGGACATGCTTACCATTTACCACCAAGATATAATACAAGGCATAGATGAAGTAACATATCACCACTTCATCAAATGAAATACACAATAGTAAATATGTGAATAATTCCCCATCACAACCTTCTATATAGAATCAAATCACTCATTCCAAAGGAGAGTAACCTAAGAATATCACCCAAAACTAGAAGGATCATATGACTTCTACTTCAACAAAATATAAGAATAAGTCTAGTGACAAGTAGTACTATTGTCATCATTCACACACCCATGATGAATATGAATATGGTGCACAATAATCCTTCATTTCTTAGTCTACATTAGGTCTTGTGTCGATGGATGACACTGATACAAATACAACTTTTTAAAATGTCAATAGTATTGTGATCGACACCTCTAAGGAACGTGAATGCCTTTTTCACACCAAGTTTTAGGTAAAGGGTCAACCACTTCATGTCATCTTTAATATTTTTAGTTATAATAACATCAATATGTAATCCATAATATAATTTATTTACCTAAACACTGCTATGCATCCCAATCCAAACTACTTAAGGTAGCTTCAATAAGGAAAGAATATATAGGTTCACAGATAATGTAACTTCCATTAAAAATTCAATAATATAGAGGACACCATCACTTTTGACATCACACCTTTTTAGGTCTATAACATCTTGATAGTAAGACCGTATTTGTATGATCATTAAGTTACATGTCAAGCCAAGCCACAATGTTGAACTGTTTGTGCACAAGATCACTTATTCAACCTTTTTGAGTAAGTGCGAATGACAAAAGTCACCTTGGTATCCATAAATTAATATCTAAAACTCATTTCAAATGTGAAAAATTTGTTGGGAAATAAACCGGAAGCACACAATTGATTACTAAACCAAGCAACTTAATATGCGAAAATTAACCAGATTCACCAAGTAACTAGAATTCAGAATAACACATGATATGAGAGACAATACACAAATTGTATTAACACTTTATACAGAAAAGAATACAATAAAGAAGATGCCACTTCTTCTCCACCACCTTACAGAGGTTTCCCACACCTCAAGTGAACAGTAATTCTTCTCCCCAAAGCTCTCCCTCTCAGGTCCCAACACCCAACTCAAAATACAGAGTTGGTGTTCACCTCCTGTGCTCCACGCACACCACAAGTGCTACACGCACTCCACAAGCACTCCACGTGCTCCACAAGTACTCAAGGTACTTCAAGTAGATCTCCCATGAACCTGCAATAACCTGCACTTCAATAGACCATACTTATTAAAGGAACTCCCTTGCCTTCCTCTTTGCTCTATCCGAGTACACACCTGTACTCCAAGTAGATCCTGCCTGATACTGCTCCCTGTTGTGTTGCTGTCTATATGATCCTGCACACCTGCAAATCAAACACGGTTTTGCTCACCTGTGAACCTTGACCTTGCACACACATACACCTGCAGATCAACAATCTTACTTACCATGTAGATCACTCTACACCCTGAAGAACCCTTGTCCTTGCCTCACCAAGTCTTTATGATTCTCCAACCAGTACCAAGCTTGGCACTGATAGGGAACTAGGAGGAACACCCTTACTCACTTCACACACAGAAGGAGCAAACTTTGCTCAACTCAAACTAGAAAAACTTTTCCAATACAACCATGAGTCTATTATATAGATCTCATCCAAACAATGATTAGACATCTAATTAGAATAATTAGATCCGAAGCTCTCAGTCTAAAAATAGATCTAAGCATGCAAACACTTGGTTCGTTAGCTAACTGCTCGTAATTAGCTTGCAGTCGAACCACACAGGCGACCGACGTCGGTCCCTGTCGGCCAGGGGGTCACCGACGCCAGCCGATCCATGACCGACGTCGGTTGCTTCCTTGTCTAATACTGCCGATGTCAGTTGGCCAAACCAAACGCCAGTCTCTGTGACACTCAGCAACTCATCCTGCAACCTCCTCCATGTCTGCATCAGTGAAGCTTTAGCTCCACAACCTAACAATCTACCACTTGGAGATAAACAGTTGCACTGTACCTTTACCTGTACTCCATCTAATCTATTTCCTGGTTTGTATCCCTCTTCAAGATCAATCCTGAAGACAACCCACCACACAACCTGTGATGTACCTCCTGTCATCCGAGTACCTGCCACATCTGAACCTACAAATCCATGTAGTGAAGTCCTGACCCTGCATGTATACCTGCTGCTGGTCCCTCTCAAATACCTGAGAACCCACTTCCCCGAATTGGCTCCTAACTCTCTGACAGCTCCCACTGCATGGGAATACTCAGGTCTATACCAGACCTCATGTGATTTCAGACACTGTACCTATCCAGCCCTTAGTGTGCTCCGACTCTACATCCTGAACCTCGCCAACACCTGATTCACATCAGCTCCCACTCGAGACAAAATCAACCTGTGATCTCCATGTCTCCCATGTCAAAGAATTCTACTGCTCCAAACTCCTCATGACATGACACTGAACTAATCTTACCCTTAGCTTAGCGAAACCTTGTATGTACAAACCTGCTAGCAAAACATACCATCCACATACAGCAACAGAATGATGTCGTGACTCATCATCCCCCTGGTAAGTCAAAACCACAGTAGTTACCCTGACACTGACTGAAGCCATGCTTCGTCTTCCACCTGTCAAAACCTGTACCACTGTCCTGCAGCTCCTCAAGACCATATACCTAGTCTTCCGTCTCACGTATCCGTTCTCTCTATTCTTCTACTAAGGTATCCATTCATCTCTGTGCTTTCATACCAGCTGGCAACCCTACCAAAAACACCTGTTTGGTTCTCTTCCAAGGAATCACATCCTCATCCATGCCAAGCTCACACCTGTTTCCTGGATCCTTCCTGCTCTACAATCAGCAACATGTATAAAGAAGAGGAACAATGAATTTGAGGGCCTACTTACGCCTTCAGTCCTTCGTATGGGTGTTTGAGACTCCTTGACAGCGTGCTGTCCACCCAAAATCCATTACGGTGACCGACCTCGGTCACCCCAAAGTCTGCATCTGACCGACGTCGGTTCCCATGCATTTGTCCCTGACTATTGACCCTGCGGTGTCCCTGCTGCCGACGTCGGTCCTCTGACCGACATCGGTCTTACATACTACCGACGTCGGTCCCCTGACCGACGTCAGTCTTACCCTGTTCGACATCGTCGGCTTCGGTCTGCACATGACCGACATCGGCACCTATTTGTTCGACACCGGTTCCTCCTGACTGACATCGGTACCTGTGTTCACCTGTGAGTGATGACTTTTTACCCGCGAGCTCCTTTGAATCAAAACCCATGTCCAAACTGCTCTGCTCAGAAGTATCCAGCCACATCCACTAGGTTCTGTCTGCCATCTCCTCCATAAACACCAAGGCTTTCAAGTTCTTAAGCCTGTCAAATATATCTGTCTTCCGCTTAAGAACATGCATCTCCTTCCTGCTCATGTGACCAAGCCTATGAAGCCACGTCTCCGCAATAGAAGAAGAATCAGTAATATAAAAAAGTAGATAAAGAGTACCTGTTTTCTTACCACCAGCTAATTCAAGTGCATCCGCTGTGAGAGTTCTTGTGCATCTCTCATCACCCAATCTTTCTAAAGAAATTAGCCATATCTCCAAACCTGGGACCTGCATGACCTTCATCAACACCTGTGTGTTGGCCGCCTGCAATTTCAGCTTCACTTCCGCTTTGCCAATTCTTTGGCAAGGCTCACCAGCTCCTCTACCTAGGGCTGCATGGAAAGAGGCAACCGAATCTTTTATCCAAGATTCAACTTTATCCAAGAAACCTCCAAGAACATCCTGTGCAATAACACCTGCAACATCTGCTTCTTCAGTTTCTTCATGTTGATCTGCTACCAACCAACAATAGTCTTTTACCTGCTCTTTCTTTCCATAGGACCGTGAGTAACCATCTGTGCTTTTCAACTCCTTTATTCTTAGCTTACTTTCATCTACCATTGCTCTACTCCCACTCAATCAGAAACCCCTGAGAGTGCCCTGTAACCAAACACAAAACCTGCTTCCTGCAACCTTAGCTCTGATACCACTTGTTGGGAAATAAACCGGAAGCACACAATTGATTACTAAACCAAGCAACTTAATATGCGGAAATTAACCAGATTCACCAAGTAACTAGAATTCAGAATAACACATGATATGAGAGACAATACACAAATTGTATTAACACTTTATATAGAAAAGAATACAATAAAGAAGATGCCACTTCTTCTCCACCACCTTACAGAGGTTTCCCACACCTCAAGTGAACAGTAATTCTTCTCCCCAAAGCTCTCCCTCTTAGGTCCCAACACCCAACTCAAAATACAGAGTTGGTGTTCACCTCCTGTGCTCCACGCACACCACAAGTGCTACACGCACTCCACAAGCACTCCACGTGCTCCACAAGTACTCAAGGTACTTCAAGTAGATCTCCCATGAACCTGCAATAACCTGCACTTCAACAGACCATACTTATGGAAGGAACTCCCTTGCCTTCCTCTTTGCTCTATCCGAGTACACACCTGTACTCCAAGTAGATCCTGCCTGATACTGCTCCCTATTGTGTTGCTGTCTATATGATTCTGCACACCTGCAAATCAAACACGATTCTGCTCACCTGTGAACCTTGACCTTGCACACACATACACCTGCAGATCAACGATCTTACTTACCATGTAGATCACTCTACACCCTGGAGAACCCTTGTCCTTGCCTCACTAAGTCCTTATGATTCTCCAACTAGTACCAAGCTTGGCACTGATAGGGAACTAGGAGGAACACCCTTACTCACTTCACACACAGAAGGAGCAAACTTTGCTCAACTCAAACTAGAACAACTTTTCCAATACAACCATGAGTCTATTATATAGATCTCATCCAAACAATGATTAGACATCTAATTAGAATAATTAGATCTGTAGCTCTTAGTCTAAAAATAGATCTAAGCATGCAAACACTTGGTTCGTTAGCTAACTGCCCGTAATTAGCTCACAGTCGAACCACACAGGCGACAGACGTCGGTCCCTGTCCGCCTGGGGGTCGCCGATGCTGGCCGATCCATGACCGATGTCGGTTGCTTCCTTGTCTAATATTGCCGACATCAGTTGGCCAAACCAAACGCCAGTCTCCGTGACACTCAGCAACTCATCCTGTAACCTCCTCCATGTCTGCATCAGTGAAGCTTTTAGCTCCACAACCTAACAATCTTCCACTTGGAGATAAATAGCTGCACTGTACCTTTACCTGTACTCCATCTAATCTATTTCCTGGTTTGTATCCCTCTTCAAGATCAATCATGAAGACAACCCACCACACAACCTATGATGTACCTCCTGTCATCCGAGTACCTGCCACATCCGAACCTACAAATCCATGTAGTGAAGTCCTAACCCTGCATGTATACCTGCTGCTGGTCCCTCTCAAATACCTGAGAACCCACTTCCCCGAATTGGCTCCTAACTCTCTAACAGCTCCCATTGCATGGGAATACTCAGCTCTATACCAGACCTCATGTGATTTCAGACACTGTACCTATCCAGCCCTTAGTGTGCTCTGGCTCTGCATCCTGAACCTCACCAACACCTGATTCACATCAGCTCCCACTCGAGACAAAATCAACCTGTGATCTCCATGTCTCCCATGTCAAAGAATTCTGCTGCTCCAAACTCCTCATGACATGACACTGAACTAATCTTACCCTTAGCTCAGCGAAACCCTGTATGTACAAACCTGCTAGCAAAACATACCATCCACATATAGCAAAAGAATGATGTC
The DNA here is from genome assembly GCA_037957365.1 of Torreya grandis. Lineage (NCBI taxonomy): Eukaryota > Viridiplantae > Streptophyta > Pinopsida > Cupressales > Taxaceae > Torreya > Torreya grandis. Next base: position 253,212 of record JARHVA010007347.1, read on the forward strand.
GCGACTCATCATCCCCCTGGTAAGTCAAAACCACAGTAGTTACCCTGACACTGACTGAAGCCATGCTTCGTCCTCCACCTAGCAAAACCTGTACCACTGTCTTGCAGCTCCTCAAGACCATATACCTAGTCTTCCGTCTCACGTATCCGTTCTCTCTATTCTTATACTAAGGTATCCATTCGTCTCTGTGCTTTCATACCAGCTGGCAACCCTACCAAAAACACCTATTTGGTTCTCTTCCAAGGAATCACATCCTCATCCATGCCAAGCTCACACCTGTTTCCTGGATCCTTCCTGCTCTACAATCAGCAACATGTATAAAGAAGAGGAATAATGAATTTGAGGGCCTACTTATGCCTTCAGTCCTCCGTATGGGTGTTTGAGACTCCTTGACAGCGTGCTGTCCACCCAAAATATGTTACAGTGACCGACCTCGGTCACCCCACAGTCTGCATCCGACCGACGTTGGTTCCCATGCGTCTGTCCCTGACTACCGACCCTGCGGTGTCCCTGCTGCCGACGTCGATCCTCTGACCGACATCGGTCTTACATACTGCTGACATTGGTCCCCTGACCGACGTCGGTCTTACCCTGCCCGACATCGCCGGCTTCGGTCTGCACATGATCGACATCGGCACCTGTCTGTTTGACACCGATTCCTCCTGACCGACATCGGTACCTGTGTTCACCTGTGAGTGATGACTTTTTACCCGCGAGCTCCTTTGAATCAAAACCCATGTCCAAACTGCTCTGCTCAGAAGTATCCAGCCACATCCACTGGGTTCTGTCTGCCATCTCCTCCATAAACACCAAGGCTTTCCAGTTCTTAAGCCTGTCAAATATATCTGTCTTCCGCTTAAGAACATGCATCTCCTTCCTGCTCATGTGACCAAGCCTATGAAGCCACGTCTCCACAACAGAAGAAGAATCAGTAATATAAACAAGTATATAAAGAGTACCTATTTTCTTACCACCAGCTAATTCAAGTGCATCCGCTGTGAGAGTTCTTGTGCATCTCTCATCACCCAATCTTTCTGAAGAAATTAGCCATATCTCCAAACCTGGGACCTGCATGACCTTCATCAACACCTGTGTGTTGGCCGCCTGCAATTTCAGCTTCACTTCCCCTTTGCCAATTCTTTGGCAAGGCTCACCAGCTCCTCTACCTAGGGCTGCATGGAAAGATGGAACCGAATCTTTTATCCAAGATTCAACTTTATCCAAGAAACCTCCAAAAATATCTTGTGCAATAACACCTGTAACATCTGCTTCTTCATTTTCTTCATGCTGATCTGCTACCAACCAACAATAGTCTTTTACCTGCTCTTTCTTTCCATAGGACCGTAAGTAACCATCTGTGCTTTTCAACTAATCCATTCTTAGCTTACTTTCATCTGCCATTGCTCTACTCCCACTCAATCAGAAACCCATGAGAGTGCCCTGTAACCAAACACAAAACCTACTTCCTGCAACCTTAGCTCTGATACCACTTGTTGGGAAATAAACCGGAAGCACACAATTGATTACTAAACCAAGCAACTTAATATGTGGAAATTAACCAGATTCACCAAGTAACTAGAATTCAGAATAACACATGATATGAGAGACAATACACAAATTGTATTAACACTTTATACAGAAAAGAATACAATAAAGAAGATGCCACTTCTTCTCCACCACCTTACAGAGGTTTCCCACACCTCAAATGAACAGTAATTCTTCTCCCCAAAGCTCTCCCTCTCAGGTCCCAACACCCAACTCAAAATACAGAGTTGGTGTTCACCTCCTGTGCTCCATGCACACCACAAGTGCTACACGCACTCCACAAGCACTCCACGTGCTCCACAAGTACTCAAGGTACTCCAAGTAGATCTCCCATGAACCTGTAATAACCTGCACTTCAACAGACCATACTTATGGAAGGAACTCCCTTGCCTTCCTCTTTGCTCTATCTGAGTACACACCTGTACTCCAAGTAGATCCTGCCTGATACTGCTCCCTGTTGTGTTGCTGTCTATATGATCCTACACACCTGCAAATCAAACACAGTTCTGCTCACTTGTGAACCTTGACCTTGCACACACATACACCTGCAGATCAACGATCTTACTTACCATGTAGATCACTCTACATCCTGAAGAACCCTTGTCCTTGCCTCACCAAGTCCTTATGATTCTCCAACTAGTACCAAGCTTGGCACTGATAGAGACCTAGGAGGAACACCCTTACTCACTTCACACACAGAAGGAGCAAACTTTGCTCAACTCAAACTAGAACAACTTTTCCAATACAACCATGAGTCTATTATATAGATCTCATCCAAACAATGATTAGACATCTAATTACAATAATTAGATCCGTAGCTCTCAGTCTAAAAATAGATCTAAGCATGCAAACACTTGGTTCATTAGCTAACTGCCCGTAATTAGCTCGCAGTCAAACCACACAGGCGACTGACGTCGGTCCCTGTCCACTTGGGGGTCACCGACGCCGGCCGATCCATGACCGACGTCGGTTGCTTCCTTGTCTAATACTGCCGATGTCGGTTGGCCAAACCAAATGCCAGTCTCCATGACACTCAGCAACTCATCCTGCAACCTCCTCCATGTCTGCATTAGTGAAGCTTTTAGCTCCACAACCTAACAATCTCCCACTTGGAGATAAACAGTTGCACTGTACCTTTACCTGTACTCCGTCTAATCTATTTCCTGGTTTGTAGCCCTCTTCAAGATCAATCCTGAAGACAACCCACCACACAACCTGTGATGTACCTCCTGTCATCCGAGTACCTGCCACATCCGAACCTACAAATCCATGTAGTGAAGTCCTGACCCTGCATGTATACCTACTGCTGGTCCCTCTCAAATACCTGAGAACCCACTTCCCCGAATTGGCTCCTAACTCTCTGACAGCTCCCACTGAATGGGAATACTCACGTCTATACCAGACCTCATGTGATTTCGGACACTGTACCTGTCCAGCCCTTAGTGTGCTCCGGCTCTGCATCTTGAACCTCACCAACACCTGATTCACATCAGCTCCCACTCGAGACAAAATCAACCTATGATCTCCATGTCTCCCATGTCAAAGAATTCCGCTGCTCCAAACTCCTCATGACATGACACTGAACTAATCTTACCCTTAGCTCAACGAAACCCTGTATGTACAAACCTGCTAGCAAAACATACCATCCACATACAGCAACAGAATGATGTCACGACTCATCATCCCCCTGGTAAGTCAAAACCACAGTAGTTACCCTGACACTGACTGAAGCCATGCTTCGTCCTCCACCTGTCAAAACCTGTACCACTGTCCTGCATCTCCTCAAGACCATATACCTAGTCTTCCGTCTCACGTATCTGTTCTCTCTATTTTTCTACTAAGGTATCCATTCGTCTCTGTGCTTTCATACCAGCTGGCAACCCTACCAAAAACACCTGTTTGGTTCTCTTCCAAGGAATCACATCCTCATCCATGCCAAGCTCACACCTGTTTCCTAGATCCTTCCTGCTCTACAATCAGCAACATGTATAAAGAAGAGGAACAACGAATTTAAGGGCCTACTTACACCTTCAGTCCTCCGTATGGGTGTTTGAGACTCCTTAACAGCGTGCTGTCCACCCAAAATCTGTTACAGTGACCGACCTTGGTCACCCCACAGTCTGCATCCGACCGACGTCGGTTCCCATGCATCTGTCCCTGACTATCGACCCTGCGGTGTCCCTGCTGCCGACGTCTGTCCTCTGACCGACATCGGTCTTACATACTGCTGACGTCGGTCCACTGACCGACGTCGGTCTTACCCTGCCTGACATCGCTGGCTTCGGTCTGCACATGACCGACATCGGCACCTGTCTGTTCGACACCGGTTCCTCCTGACCGACATCGGTACCTGTGTTTGCATGTGAGTGATGACTTTTTACCCGCGAGCTCCTTTGAATCAAAACCCATGTCCAAACTGCTCTGGTCAGAAGTATCCAGCCGAATCCACTGGGCTCTGTCTACCATCTCCTCCATAAACACCAAGGCTTTCCAGTTCTTAAGCCTGTCAAATATATCTGTCTTCCGCTTAAGAACATGCATCTCCTTCCTGCTCATGTGACCAAGCCTATGAAGCCATGTCTCTGCAACAGAAGAAGAATCAGTAATATAAACAAGTAGATAAAGAGTACCTATTTTCTTACCACCAGCTAATTCAAGTGCATCCGCTGTGAGAGTTCTTGTGCATCTCTCATCACCCAATCTTTCTAAAGAAATTAGCCATATCTCCAAACCTGGGACCTGCATGACCTTCATCAACACCTGTGTGTTGGCCGCCTGCAATTTCAGCTTCACTTCCCCTTTGCCAATTCTTTGGCAAGGCTCACCAGCTCCTCTACCTAGGGCTGCATGGAAAGAGGCAACCGAATCTTTTATCCAAGATTCAACTTTATCCAAGAAACCTCCAAGAACATCCTATGCAATAACACCTACAACATCTGCTTCTTCAATTTCTTCATGCTGATCTGCTACCAACCAACAATAGTCTTTTACCCGCTCTTTCTTTCCATAAGACCGTGAGTAACCATCTGTGCTTTTCAACTCCTCCATTCTTAGCTTACTTTCATCTGCCATTGCTCTACTCCCACCCAATCAGAAACCCCTGAGAGTGCCCTGTAACCAAACACAAAACCTGCTTCCTGCAACCTTAGCTCTGATACCACTTGTTGGGAAATAAATCGGAAGCACACAATTGATTACTAAACCAAGCAACTTAATATGTGGAAATTAACCAGATTCACCAAGTAACTAGAATTCAGAATAACACATGATATGAGAGACAATACACAAATTGTATTAACACTTTATACAGAAAAGAATACAATAAAGAAGATGCCACTTCTTCTCCACCACCTTACAGAGGTTTCCCACACCTCAAGTGAACAGTAATTCTTCTCCCCAAAGCTCTCCCTCTCAGGTCCCAACACCCAACTCAAAATATAGAGTTGGTGTTCACCTCCTATGCTCCCATACACACCACAAGTGCTACACGCACTCCACAAGCACTCCACGTGCTCCACAAGTACTCAAGGTACTTCAAGTAGATCTCCCATGAACCTGCAATAACCTGCACTTCAACAGACCATACTTATGGAAGGAACTCCCTTGCCTTCCTCTTTGCTCTATCTGAGTACACACCTGTACTCCAAGTAGATCCTACCTGATACTGCTCACTGTTGTGTTGCTGTCTATATGATCCTGCACACCTGCAAATCAAACACGGTTCTGCTCACCTGTGAACCTTGACCTTGCACACACATACACCTGCAGATCAACGATCTTACTTACCATGTATATCACTCTACACCCTGAAGAACCCTTGTCCTTGCCTCACCAAGTCCTTATGATTCTCCAACCAGTACCAAGCTTGGCACTGATAGGGAACTAGGAGGAACACCCTTACTCACTTCACACACAGAAGGAGCAAACTTTGCTCAACTCAAACTAGAACAACTTTTCCAATACAACCATGAGTCTATTATATAGATCTCATCCAAACAATGATTAGACATCTAATTACAATAATTAGATCCGAAGCTCTCAGTCTAAAAATAGATCTAAGCATGCAAACACTTGGTTCGTTAGCTAACTGCCCATAATTAGCTCGCAGTCGAACCACACATGCGACCGACGTCGGTCCCTGTCGGCCTGGGGGTCGCCAACAGAGGCCGATCCATGACCGACGTCGGTTGCTTGCTTGTCTAATACTGCCGACGTCAGTTGGCCAAACCAAACGCCAGTCTCTGTGACACTCAACAACTCATCCTGCAACCTCCTCCATGTCTGCATCAGTGAAGCTTTAGCTCCACAACCTAACAATCTCCCACTTGGAGATAAACAGCTGCACTGTACCTTTACCTGTACTCCATCTAATCTGTTTCTTGGTTTGTATCCCTCTTCAAGATCAATCCTGAAGACAACCCACCACACAACCTGTGATGTACCTCCTGTCATCCGAGTACCTGCCACATCTGAACCTACAAATCCATGTAGTGAAGTCCTGACCCTGCATGTATACCTACTGCTGGTCCCTCTCAAATACCTTAGAACCCACTTCCCCGAATTGGCTCCTAACTCTCTGACAGCTCCCACTGCATGGGAATACTCAGGTCTATACCAGACCTCATGTGATTTCGGACACTGTACCTATCCAGCCCTTAGTGTGATCCGGCTCTGCATCCTGAACCTCGCCAACACCTAATTCACATCAGCTCCCACTCGAGACAAAATCAACCTGTGATCTCCATGTCTCTCATGTCAAAGAATTCCGCTGCTCCAAACTCCTCATGACATGACACTGAACTAATCTTACCCTTAGCTCAGCGAAACCCTGTATGTACAAACCTGCTAGCAAAACATACCATCCACATACATCAACAGAATGATGTCACGACTCATCATCCCCCTGGTAAGTCAAAACCACAGTAGTTACCCTAACACTGACTGAAGCCATGCTTCGTCCTCCACCTGTCAAAACCTGTACCACTGTCCTGCATCTCCTCAAGACCATATACCTAGTCTTCTGTCTCACGTATCTGTTCTCTCTATTCTTCTACTAAGGTATCCATTCGTCTCTGTGCTTTCATACCAGCTGGCAACCCTACCAAAAACACCTGTTTGGTTCTCTTCCAAGGAATCACATCCTCATCCATGCCAAGCTCACACCTGTTTCCTAGATCCTTCCTGCTCTACAATCAGCAACATGTATAAAGAAGAGGAACAACGAATTTGAGGGCATACTTACGCCTTCAGTCCTCCGTATGGGTGTTTGAGAGTCCTTAACAGCGTGCTGTCCACCCAAAATCCGTTACAGTAACCAACCTTGGTCACCCCACAGTCTGCATCTGACTGACGTCAGTTCCCATGCGTCTGTCCCTGACTATCGACCCTGCGGTGTCCCTGCTGCCGACGTCGGTCCTCTGACCAACATCGGTCTTACATACTGCCGACGTCGGTCCCCTGACCGACGTCGGTCTTACCCTGCCTGACATCACCGGCTTCGGTCTGCACATGACCGACATCGGCACCTATCTGTTCGACACCGGTTCCTCCTGACTGACATCGGTACCTGTGTTCGCCTGTGAGTGATGACTTTTTACCTGCGAGCTCCTTTGAATCAAAACCCATGTCCAAACTGCTCTGCTCAGAAGTATCCAGCCACATCCACTGGGTTCTGTCCGCCATCTCCTCCATAAACACCAAGGCTTTCCAGTTCTTAAGCCTGTCAAATATATCTGTCTTCCGCTTAAGAACATGCATCTCCTTCCTGCTCATGTGACCAAGCCTATGAAGCCACGTCTCCGCAATAGAAGAAGAATCAGTAATATAAACAAGTAGATAAAGAGTACTTGTTTTCTTACCACCAGCTAATTCAAGTGCATCCGCTGTGAGAGTTCTTGTGCATCTCTCATCACCCTATCTTTCTAAAGAAATTAGCCATATCTCCAAACCTGGGACCTGCATGACCTTCATCAACACTTGTGTGTTGGCCGCCTGCAATTTCAGCTTCACTTCCCCTTTGCCAATTCTTTGGCAAGGCTCACCAGCTCCTCTACCTAGGGCTGCATGGAAAGAGGCAACTGAATCTTTTATCCAAGATTCAACTTTATCCAAGAAACCTCCAAGAACATCCTGAGGAATAACACCTGCAACATCTGCTTCTTCAGTTTCTTCATGCTGATCTGCTACCAACCAACAATAGTCTTTTACCTGCTCTTTCTTTCCATAGGACCGTGAGTAACCATCTGTGCTTTTCAACTCCTCCATTCTTAGCTTACTTTCATCTGCCATTGCTTTACTCCCACTCAATCAGAAACCCCTGAGAGTGCCCTGTAACCAAACACAAAACCTGCTTCCTGCAACCTTAGCTCTGATACCACTTGTTGGGAAATAAACCGGAAGCACACAATTGATTACTAAACCAAGCAACTTAATATGCAGAAATTAACCAGATTCACCAAGTAAATAGAATTCAAAATAACACATGATATGAGAGACAATACACAAATTGTATTAACACTTTATACAGAAAAGAATACAATAAAGAAGATGCCACTTCTTCTCCACCACCTTACAGAGGTTTCCCACACCTCAAGTGAACAGTAATTCTTCTCCCCAAAGCTCTCCCTCTCAGGTCCCAACACCCAACTCAAAATACAGAGTTGGTGTTCACCTCCTGTGCTCCACGCACACCACAAGTGCTACACGCACTCCACAAGCACTCCACGTGCTCCACAAGTACTCAAGGTACTTCAAATAGATCTCCCATGAACCTGCAATAACCTGTACCTCAACAGACCATACTTATGGAAGGAACTCCCTTGCCTTCCTCTTTGCTCTATCCGAGTACACACCTATACTCCAAGTAGATCCTGCCTGATACTGCTCCCTGTTGTGTTGCTGTCTATATGATCCTGCACACCTGCAAATCAAACACGGTTCTGCTCACCTGTGAACCTTGACCTTACACACACATACACCTGCAGATCAACGATCTTACTTACCATGTAGATCACTCTACACCCTAAAGAACCCTTGTCCTTGCCTCACAAAGTCCTTATGATTCTCCAACCACTACCAAGCTTGGCACTGATAGGGAACTAGGAGGAACACCCTTACTCACTTCACACATAGAAGGAGAAAACTTTGCTCAACTCAAACTAGAACAACTTTTCCAATACAACCATGAGTCTATTATATAGATCTCATCCAAACAATGATTTGACATCTAATTACAATAATTAGATCCAAAGCTCTAAGTCTAAAAATAGATCTAAGCATGCAAACACTTGGTTCGTTAGCTAACTGCCCGTAATTAGCTCGCAGTCGAACCACACAGGCGACTGACGTCGGTCCCTGTCGGCCTGGGGGTCGCCGACACAGGCCGATCCATGACTGACGTCGGTTGCTTACTTGTCTAATACTGCCGACGTCAGTTGGCCAAACCAAACGCCAGTCTCTGTGACACTCAGCAACTCATCCTGTAACCTCCTCCATGTCTGCATCAGTGAAGCTTTAGCTACACAACCTAACAATCTCCCACTTGGAGATAAACAGTTGCACTGTACCTTTACCTGTACTCCATCTAATCTGTTTCCTTGTTTGTATCTCTCTTCAAGATCAATCCTGAAGACAACCCACCACACAACCTGTGATGTACCTCCTGTCATCCGAGTACCTGCCACATCTGAACCTACAAATCCATGTAGTGAAGTCCTGACCCTGCATGTATACCTGCTGCTGGTCCCTCTCAAATACCTGAAAACCCACTTCCCCGAATTGGCTCCTAACTCTCTGACAGCTCCCACTGCATGGGAATACTCAGGTCTATACCAGACCTCATGTGATTTCAGACACTGTACCTATCCAGCCCTTAGTGTGCTCCGGCTCTGCATCCTGAACATCGCCAACACCTGATTCACATCAGCTCCCACTCGAGACAAAATCAACCTGTGATCTCCATGTCTCCCATGTCAAAGAATTCCGCTGCTCCAAACTCCTCATGACATGACACTGAACTAATCTTACCCTTAGCTTAGCGAAACCCTGTATGTACAAACCTGCTAGCAAAACATACCATCCACATACAGCAACAGAATGATGTCGCGACTCATCATCCCCCTGGTAAGTCAAAACCACAGTAGTTACCCTGACACTGACTGAAGCCATGCTTTGTCTTCCACCTGTCAAAACCTGTACCACTGTCTTGCAGCTCCTCAAGACCATATACCTAGTCTTCCGTCTCACGTATCCGTTCTCTCTATTCTTCTACTAAGGTATCCATTCGTCTCTGTGCTTTCATACCAGCTGGCAACCCTACCAAAAACACCTGTTTGGTTCTCTTCCAAGGAATCACATCCTCATCCATGCCAAGCTCACACCTGTTTCATGGATCCTTCCTTCTCTACAATCAGCAACATGTATAAAGAAGAGGAACAATGAATTTGAGGGCCTACTTACGCCTTCAGTCCTCCGTATGGGTGTTTGAAACTCCTTGACAGCGTGCTGTCCACCCAAAATCCATTACGGTGACCAACCTCGATCACCCCACAGTCTGCATCCGACCGACGTCGGTTCCCATGCGTCTGTCCCTGACTACCGACCCTGTGGTGTCCCTACTGCCGACGTCGGTCCTCTGACTGACATCAGTCTTAAATACTGCCGACGTTGGTCCCCTGACCGACGTCGGTCTTACCCTGCCCGACATCGCTGGCTTCGGTCTGCACATGACCGACATCGGCACCTATCTATTCGACACCGGTTCCTCCTGACCAACATCGGTACCTGTGTTGGCCTGTGAGTGATGACTTTTTACCCGCGAGCTCTTTTGAATCAAAACCCATGTCCAAACTGCTCTGCTCAGAAGTATCCAGCCACATCCACTGGGTTCTGTCTGCCATCTCCTCCATAAACACCAATGCTTTCCAGTTCTTAAGCCTGTCAAATATATCTGTCTTCCGCTTAAGAACATGCATCTCCTTCCTGCTCATGTGACCAAGCCTATGAAGCCACGTCTCCGCAATAGAAGAAGAATCAGTAATATAAACAAGTAGATAAAGAGTACTTGTTTTCTTACCACCAGCTAATTCAAGTGCATCCGCTGTGAGAGTTCTTGTGCATCTCTCATCACCCTATCTTTCTAAAGAACTTAGCCATATCTCCAAACCTGGGACCTGCATGACCTTCATCAACACTTGTGTGTTGGCCGCCTGCAATTTCAGCTTCACTTCCCCTTTGCCAATTCTTTGGCAAGGCTCACCAGCTCCTCTACCTAGGGCTGCATGGAAAGAGGCAACTGAATCTTTTATCCAAGATTCAACTTTATCCAAGAAACCTCCAAGAACATCCTGTGGAATAACACCTGCAACATCTGCTTCTTCAGTTTCTTCATGCTGATCTGCTACCAACCAACAATAGTCTTTTACCTGCTCTTTCTTTCCATAGGACCGTGAGTAACCATCTGTGCTTTTCAACTCCTCCATTCTTAGCTTACTTTCATCTGCCATTGCTTTACTCCCACTCAATCAGAAACCCCTGAGAGTGCCCTGTAACCAAACACAAAACCTGCTTCCTGCAACCTTAGCTCTGATACCACTTGTTGGGAAATAAACCGGAAGCACACAATTGATTACTAAACCAAGCAACTTAATATGCAGAAATTAACCAGATTCACCAAGTAAATAGAATTCAAAATAACACATGATATGAGAGACAATACACAAATTGTACTAACACTTTATACAGAAAAGAATACAATAAAGAAGATGCCACTTCTTCTCCACCACCTTACAGAGGTTTCCCACACCTCAAGTGAATAGTAATTCTTCTCCCCAAAGCTCTCCCTCTCAGGTCCCAACACCCAACTCAAAATACAGAGTTGGTGTTCACCTACTGTGCTCCACGCACACCACAAGTGCTACACGCACTCCACAAGCACTCCACGTGCTCCACAAGTACTCAAGGTACTTCAAGTAGATCTCCCATGAAACTGTAATAACCTGCACTTCAAAAGACCATACTTATGAAAGGAACTCCCTTGCCTTCCTCTTTGCTCTATCCGAGTACACACCTGTACTCCAAGTAGATCCTGCCTGATACTGCTCCCTATTGTGTTGCTGTCTATATGATCCTGCACACCTGCAAATCAAACACGGTTCTGCTCGCTTGTGAACCTTGACCTTGCACACACATACACCTGCAGATCAACGATCTTACTTACCATGTAGATCACTCTACACCCTGAAGAACCCTTGTCCTTGCCTCACCAAGTCCTTATGATTCTCCAACCAGTACCAAGCTTGGCACTGATAGGGAACTAGGAGGAACACACTTACTCACTTCACACACAGAAGGAGCAAACTTTGCTCAACTCAAACTAGAACAACTTTTTCAATACAACCATGAGTCTATTATATAGATCTCATCCAAAAAATGATTAGACATCTAATTACAATAATTAGATCCGCAGCTCTCAGTCTAAAAATAGATCTAAGCATGCAAACACTTGGTTCGTTAGCTAACTGCTCGTAATTAGCTCGCAGTCGAACCACACAGGTGACCGATGTCGGTCCCTGTCCGCCTGGGGGTCACCGACGCCGGCCAATCCATGACCGACATCAGTTGCTTCCTTGTCTAATACTGCCGACGTCGGTTGGCCAAACCAAACGCCAGTCTCCGTGACACTCAGCAACTCATCCTGCAACCTCCTCCATGTCTGCATCAGTGAAGCTTTTACCTCCACAACCTAACAATCTCCCACTTGGAGATAAACAGCTGCACTGTACCTTTACCTGTACTTCATCTAATCTGTTTCCTGGTTTGTATCCCTCTTCAAGATCAATCCTGAATACAACCCACCACACAACCTATGGTGTACCTCCTGTCATCTGAGTACCTGCCACATCCGAACCTACAAATCCATGTAGTGAAGTCCTGACCCTGCATGTATACCTGCTGCTGGTCCCTCTCAAATACCTGAGAACCCACTTCCCCGAATTGGCTCCTAACTCTCTGACAGCTCCCACTTCATGGGAATACTCAGGTCTATACCAGACCTCATGTGATTTCGGACACTGTACCTGTCCAGCCCTTAGTGTGCTCCGGCTCTGCATCCTGAACCTCGCCAACCCCTGATTCACATCAGCTCCCACTCGAGACAAAATCAACCTGTGATCTCCATGTCTCCCATGTCAAAGAATTCCGCTGCTCCAAACTCCTCATGACATGACACTGAACTAATCTTACCCTTAGCTCAGCGAAACCCTGTATGTACAAACCTGCTAGCAAAACATACCATCCACATACAGCAACAGAATGATGTCGCGACTCATCATCCCCCTGGTAAGTCAAAACCACAGTAGTTACCCTGACACTGACTGAAGCCATGCTTTGTCCTCCACCTGTCAAAACTTGTACCACTGTCCTGCAGCTCCTCAAGACCATATACCTAGTCTTCCGTCTCACGTATCCGTTCTCTCTATTCTTCTACTAAGGCATCCATTCGTCTCTGTGCTTTCATACCAGCTGGCAACCCTACCAAAAACACCTGTTTGGTTCTCTTCCAAGGAATCACATCCTCATCCATGCCAAGCTCACACCTGTTTCCTGGATCCTTCCTGCTCTACAATCAGTAACATGTATAAAGAAGAGGAACAACCAATTTGAGGACCTACTTACGCCTTCAGTCCTCTGTATGGGTGTTTGAGACTCCTTGACAGCGTGCTGTCCACCCAAAATCCGTTACATTGACCGACCTCAGTCACCCCACAGTCTGCATCCGACCAACGTCGGTTCCCATGCGTCTGTCCCTGACTATTGACCCTGCGGTGTCCCTGCTGCCGACGTCGGTCCTCTGACCGACATCGGTCTTACATACTGCCGACGTCGGTCCCCTGACCGACGTCGGTCTTCCCCTGCCCGACATCGCCGGCTTCGGTCTGCACATGACCGACATCGGCACCTGTCTGTTCGACACCGGTTCCTCCTGACCAACATCGGTACCTGTGTTTTCCTGTGAGTGATGAATTTTTACCCGCGAGCTCCTTTGAATCAAAACCCATGTCCAAACTGCTCTGGTCAGAAGTATCCAGCCACACCCACTGGGCTCTGTCTGCCATCTCCTCCATAAACACCAAGGCTTTCCAGTTCTTAAGCCTATCAAATATATCTGTCTTCTGCTTAAGAACATGGATCTCCTTCCTGCTCATGTGACCAAGCCTATGAAGCCACGTCTCTACAACAGAAGAAGAATCAGTAATATAAACAAGTAGATAAAGAGCACCTATTTTCTTACCACCAGCTAATTCAAGTGCATCCGCTGTGAGAGTTCTTGTGCATCTCTCATCACCCAATCTTTCTGAAGAAATTAGCCATATCTCCAAACCTGGGACCTGCATGACCTTCATCAACACCTGTGTGTTGGCCGCCTGCAATTTTAGCTTCACTTCCCCTTTGCCAATTCTTTGGCAAGGCTCACCAGCTCCTCTACCTAGGGCTGCATGGAAAGAGGCAACCGAATATTTTATCCAAGATTCAACTTTATCCAAGAAACCTCCAAGAACATCCTGTGCAATAACACCTGCAATATCTGCTTCTTCAGTTTCTTCATGCTGATCTGCTACCAACCAACAATAGTCTTTTACCTGCTCTTTCTTTCCATAGGACCGTGAGTAACCATCTGTGCTTTTCAACTCCTCCATTCTTAGCTTACTTTCATCTGCCATTGCTCTACTCCCACTCAATCAGAAACCCCTGAGAGTGCCCTGTAACCAAACACAAAACCTGCTTCCTGCAACCTTAGCTCTGATACCACTTGTTGGGAAATAAATCGGAAGCACACAATTGATTACTAAACCAAGCAACTTAATATGCAAAAATTAACCAGATTCACCAAGTAACTAGAATTCAGAATAACACATGATATGAGAGACAATACACAAATTGTATTAACACTTTATATAGAAAAGAATACAATAAATAAGATGCCACTTCTTCTCCACCACCTTACAGAGGTTTCCCACACCTCAAGTGAACAGTAATTCTTCTCCCCAAAGCTCTCCCTCTCAGGTCCCAACACCCAACTCAAAATACAGAGTTGGTGTTCACCTCCTGTGCTCCACGCACACCACAAGTGCTACACGCACTCCACAAGCACTCGACGTGCTCCACAAGTACTCAAGGTACTTCAAGTAGATCTCCCATGAACCTGCAATAACCTGCACTTCAACAGACCATACTTATGGAAGGAACTCCCTTGCCTTCCTCTTTGCTCTATCTGAGTACACACCTGTACTCCAAGTAGATCCTACCTGATACTGCTCCCTGTTGTGTTGCTGTCTATATGATCCTGCACACCTGCAAATCAAACATGGTTCTGCTCACCTGTGAACCTTGACCTTGCACACACATACACCTGCAAATCAACGATCTTACTTACCATGTAGATCACTCTACACCCTGAAGAACCCTTGTCCTTGCCTCACCAAGTCCTTATGATTCTCCAACCAGTACCAAGCTTGGCACTGATAGGGAACTAGGAGGAACACCCTTACTCACTTCACACACAGAAGGAGCAAACTTTGCTCAACTCAAACTAGAACAACTTTTCCAATACACCCATGAGTCTATTATATAGATCTCATCCAAACAATGATTAGACATCTAATTACAATAATTAGATCCGCAGCTCTCAGTCTAAAAATAGATCTAAGCATGCAAACACTTGGTTCGTTAGCTAACTGCCCGTAATTAGCTCGCAGTCGAACCACACAGGCGACCGACGTCGGTCCCTATCCGCCTGGGGGTCACCAATGCCAGCCGATCCATGACCGACGTCAGTTGCTTCCTTGTCTAATACTGCCGACGTCGGTTGGCCAAACCAAATGCTAGTCTCCGTGACACTCAGCAACTCATCCTGCAACCTCCTCCATGTCTGCATCAGTGAAGCTTTTAGCTCCACAACCTAACAAAATTTAATGTTGCTCATGGTTCACCCTAACACACTTGCACAAGAGACAAAGAAAGTTATGACATCATGTACTACATAATCAATGTCACAATAACAAAAACTTGACAATTTATTGACACATCATGATGTAATATTCAAAGATATTGAAGGCATTTCAACACATTACATAATAAATAATTGAATTTATTTGGTCTCTAGATCCCCTCTATAAAACAACCCTTTGTAATGTAGATTGGTTTGGTAAATTGATGAAATTTGACACTAAATAAAATATCTTCTTGATCATGGCAAGATCATGCCTATATATTCTTCTAGTGGGATTATGATAGTCCTCATGTGCAATAAATATGGGTCATGATGTCTATGCATAGATTATCATATAATCAACAAAATCATGATGAAAAATTGGTATTCACTGTTATACATTGATAACTTCTTGGGCTAGCTCTGAGGTGCACAATACTTCACAAATATTAAATTGAAGTTAGGTTACCGTTAAGTTCCAATCCATCCTAAATATTTATGGAAGATAACCTTCAAGACATGAGAAGTATTATATTAATGGTTGGTCATGCATTTTAGCCAAACCAATGTATCAATAACTTTCATGCACTTGATGGATGATCTACCTAGGCCTTCCCTTTACTCCTTTATAATATTCTACTTGGGTAACATTATCTTATTCAAAAATAATTAGGAGAATCATTTGAGACATATCACACACATCTTAGACACCTTGTGTCAACATAATTTTCATGCCAACTTAACAAAGTATATATTTGGCACTGCAAAGATCCAATACCTAGGATACATCATTGACCATGTAAGAATCCATGTAGACCTATAGAAGATAAAAGTGATATAGGATTGGCCAAATCCATGAAATATCACATAATTGAGGATATTTTTTTGGACTCATAAACTTCTACTATAGTTTTATCCTTGGTGTCTTGCACATCTCTTAGCCACTCAACCAGATAACATGCATGAAATATAAGTTTGATTTGACTCTTAAAAAATATAGTACTTTTGAGGCACTCAAGAAACATCTCTATGAAATTCCTATACTCATAATGCTTGAAATTACACACTCCATACTTCACACTGATGGATTTGAAAAATTGATTAGTGCAATACTCATTTATCATGGGTATTCGATCGCATATCATTCAGTAACATTCATTAACATAGTGTAAAGGTAATCCACCTATGAAAAAGAGTTTTATGTTATTATTGAAGTAATTTAATAATGGTGTCACTACATATTTTTTAAGGAGATAA
>JARHVA010007347.1:277500-327500 GCA_037957365.1 Torreya grandis
GAAAATAAAAAGGATATTGAATCCATTGAAGAGGATTTTAGACTGAAGGAAATAAAGGAGGAAAGACATACAGAAAAGGGTAGCCAAATGAGAAATTTTTTTCTCATGTCTCTATAAATAGCCTTCAATCTTTAGATTCATTTAGATCACTATTCCCATTTCTCCAAATTTTGGTGATGGGGGAGATTGGAAGGTGGCTAATAACATGATAAAATGTCATGTTAAGGACATTGAACCATGGAATATGATTGTTCTACCTAGGAAAGATAATTTTTTAGAAGGAACATAGTTTTACATTTTATTTTTAGTTTTGTTGTTGGCTTGTAGATAGTTTACAAACTCTCTATAGCCTATCTTATATGTTGATGAAAGAGGTGTATCTTTGTTCTTTGAATTTAAATATTTCTCTTTGATGTAAAAAGGAATGACCCCATTCAAATCCATAACTTTATGAATATCAAAAAAATGTGGATGGTGTTTTGAGGTGTGTGGGGGAGGGGTGTTATGGTTATATTAATGACCAACAATGCATGTTAATATTTAGTGTTTTCTTTCACAAAAACATCAGATAGTGGTTTCCTCTATGAATACATCAGATCATGGTTTCTTGTGAGGAATATTAAAAAAATCCTTTATGAAAGTATTATGCACCATCGAAATGCAATCACAACATGAAACATATATTTAATCCAATCAAAGTTACATATAGCTCACATTCATGTTTTTTATTGATATAAAGCATTATCAATAACCATATAAGATAATCATCAATATATCTCCATCTTAATTAGCTTCGAATACTTGACTTAAGTCATACCAAATTAACCCTTTAGTTGATTCTACTAAAAATGTGTTTTATTCAGACCTTAAAACCATTTAATAGGCTGAAGAAAGGATTATTATTTAATTATGAACTTAGGTAAATACTCTAAATATTTCAGTAGTAAGATCCCCTCTATGGACTTTTGTGTGATAGTATGACCGCACCCCTAGTCCATAGAGGTATAAAATCCAAAGAAAATTTCCCAAAACCATTAGTCCACATGCAACACATGCCATTATAACCATATTTTAAAGCAACTATTATAGTTTGGTTCACAATATCATTTGAGTGTTGATATTTAGACATAGACAGTTAAAAATCATTATTTCAAGGGGTACCTAAACTATCAATTTTCCATAATTTATGAGTTTCAAAAAAAAATTCATAAGTTTTTTCATCTTTAATAACTAAATATTAAATAATACATGAATGAAATTAACTAACCCATGTTATAATCCAATTCAATCAAGAAAATCATCTAAACCATGTACATATTTAAAATAAAATGTTACTTGTTTCATAATTGCAAAATGATAGCAAGTTCTTTGCTTAAGTCATTTCCCTTGAAAACTTTTTTTCCTTCCTTTATAGTCAATGTCCTTGTCCCAATTCCTTCATCCTTACTTCTTATGTATATTCTCTCCCACTTCATCATTACATGTCACCAATTCTGAGGTATCTCATCCCCTTGTAAATGGTCAATATAAATCCATAAATGTATGTATTAATTATAGTCTAAGTTCACTTCTCATTTCCCAAATTGAATAGGGTTATAAGGTCATGTAGAGTTTTCATAATAACATCATGCCTTTCTTTAAGTCATTCTAAGAAAAAATCAAAAATCCTATTCTTATCCACAACTTTAGTTTTGCCTTGAACTTCATGTATACACCAATCCATTTGAAATGAATGAATTAACATTTTTGATAAATTTTTAAAATGTGTACTATATAATTATTCCATTAGAGGATAGTTAAACTCTATATCAATTTAATATGATAATGGTTTCATAATGTACTCCAAGTTATTCAATACACATCACAATGTGGTTAAATGTTTCCTGTGATTCTAATGATACATAAATGAGGTATGTTATGTTTTGTTTCTTTTTTTTCTATTCACAACACACTTTATGTAAAATAGCCCAAATACCATGCATCAAGACTAAATTCTTAAAAATATGACCAAGTAAGAAATACTATAATAGGAATTTATACGTAAGTATGAATATGACTATGCAAGAGAACTATGATGCACAAACCATCTGAATAACAATAATTCCACATGAATATTAAAAATATAAATAGATGGTTGTCAAACTTCCCAATAGAATAGTATAAAACTAATATCCAATGAAACAATAAATGTAAAAATATAAGTTATCATGTATGCAAGCAATACAATAATTCACTCACAAATCAAAACTAAATGTGACCATTGAAGCAATATCATAACCAAATACTTGCTATATTGAAATTACAGATCATGCCTATCATGAAAATAAATCAATTAAATGTGGATGTCTGACTCCTCTAGATTCACTCTTTCTATCACCAATTGCAATGATTTACCACCCTCTCCCCAATGATGCCCTCCCTCAAGATTCTATTACGAAGTATCAAATAAAATATCCTACATCCACTACATATGAGAACGAAGGTAATTAGATCATAATAATCATAAAAATAAAAAAACTAATAATATTAACATAAATTAATATATTAAGCGAACTACAACATTTATATCAAAACATAATATAGAAATCATCACATCAATATACAATACATAACCACTTAAATGGTGAAAATTGTATTTAAATTGTTAGTCACAATGATTTATCTAATCAAAATAGTCATTCAACAAAAATATGTAATCTAAACAACATTCCATAACCACTAAGGTTAAAATAAATTATCATAATCATAGTGTTTTCCACTAGGTTGATGCATGATATATTAATTTATAAGTAAAGAAATGGTGGGAAAACTATTGCAACTAACATGAAAATCATGAATATGAATTTAAATTAGACATATCTATAGACACATGGAATTATTTCATAGAACCACTAAAATAAACCTATTATCCTATTAGAAACTATGATAACTAATACATCAATATCTCTTAGTTACACCAAGGCAAGGAAAAATATGTGAAAAAATAAACAAATACCTTTCGTATGGTGTTAAAACTTATGATTCATGATTAATTAAAAAACCTTATTTTGAAGTATATTTTGTTCTTGATAAAATATATTCATTCAATTATTAATTTCTAACAAATATCTTCAAAATTTACTTGGCAATAATTCAATTCCAAACTTATAAGATAGGCTAGTATATCACCTTGGGAACTTGTGAATTTTGAATGAGCCATAGAGATAGAAAATAATATGGGTGACTCATTTTAGAAATGTTTTAAGACATTTTGGGGTTAAATACACTCTTGAAATGCTTCATAAGTACTTCTTCTAGTCACATCTCAGGTATAATGTATCTAAATACATCAAATCTTGTACCACATGTGCAATTTCTAAGTTGATTAAGAAGAAGAATGGTTTGTACACACTAGTTATTGTTTAATTGGGTCTTTAGAAATCCATTTCGATGTATTTTCTGTAAATCTACCATACTAGCAAGCATGGTAATAATTGTGTTTATGTTGTAGTTGATAGATTCCCAAAGATGATAATTTGAATTTTTTTTAAGAAATAAATAACATCTCTAGAAATAGCTCAATTGTACATTCAACATGTCTTGATCCACTTTGGAATCCCATCAAACATTTTATTTGATATGAATACAATGTTATTGAGAAATTTATAGAAATCACTTTAGTCTATACAAGATATAAAGTTGAACAAGTCTATCAAATCTCATCTAATAACTTGTGGATATATGAAAGTGTTACATAGGATTATAATGCACCTTATTAGAGTGTATAATTCAAAGAAGAAATGAACCTGTCATGAAATATTTATTTTAGTTAAGCACAACTATAATAGAGCTTTGCACAAGGGTACTATCAAGAGCCATTTTCAGGTTTGATTTTATTTCTAACATCTTTCACCAATTGATGTATCTTACCCTGTACCACCATCAAAACAACTTCTTCAAATCAAAAATATGTTGATGAAGATGCTCAATTCATTAAACACCTTCATCACATTAAACATAATTTACAAACCATTTTTCAACACTCTAATGTGAAGTATAACCATTATCATGACAAGCATTAGACAATGCATACCTTTCATGTTAGTGATTGATTATGAACACACCTATAGATAGAAAACATGATAGCACCTTACCACAAGCTTCATCAACTTTGGTATGAACCCTATATCATTAAGTTTAATGCACATTCTTATCTTGGGTCACATCCAATCTTCAATGCAAAACTATTATGACATTACTTTCCACCTCTGTTGGAGACTTTGGATACTACATAGACTCTTAAAACACACACACACACACACACACACACACACACACACACACACACACACACAAGATCAATCCAGATTGTCACATTGCAGTAGAATTAGATCAAGTCATTGATGTGCGAGTCAAATAGACTTCTCGACAAGAGATCCCCCTCTTGCAGATCGATAAATTAAGTCAAGTCCCTTCCTAAGGAAAATGGGTTACAAATGCAAAAGTCACAAATTTTTTCACACATCATATATGAGAACTGCATGAAAATGGTTTAGAGTAGTATTTGGATTAATGGAAATAATTAAAATAATGTCAGCTTAACATTAACATAATAAGATTTTATGATAAAAAAAAAACATAATAATAACCGTCAATGGCCAAGGATTTCATCGGTGGAAGTAAGGCAGGAATAGCGTTATGGAAGTAAGGTAGGAATAGCATTAACATCAAAATAACATTGAAAAGGCATTATCATTATTAGTGGTGGAAGTAGGGTAACAATATCATAATCATCATAAGAATAACACCGACATGGCATTAATTAGAATAAGTTCAGCATGACATTGACAAATCAAGCTTGTTCTATATTAAATCAGATCTTAAATAGCATTAGCATTAGTGAAAGTAAGTAGAATAATATTAAGATTAGTGGAATAACAATGGCCACCAACAATTTTAAAAAAATGATACAGAATTATACGTAAAAATGTTCACTTTCGTGCGTCGTGGAAGTCACGTATGAAGTGTATTATGTCCACCATTCACCTTGCAGATTATTGTTTACCTGTGCATATATTCCAGGCATCTCATCGCCAAATTCTAGAAAAGGATATATTAGTTACATCAAAAGAGCACAAAGATTACAATCAAGAGCCCGGAGATACAAGAAACCAGACCAAGGGGTCTCGTAAAGCCAGAAGGATTAGAAACATCTTCTGCGGCTCAATGGTGGTTTGAGGCAATTTGCATTTATATCTTTTTTTTCTTCAGATCAGCCATGGAGATTGACCACGCTCATGTTTTATTTTCTTAGTTTGGGCTGAATGTAAACATTGAAGGGTTGAAGCAATTAAGAGGATGAGGCAGCACGATTCAGCTCCATAATGTGAATCCATATAGAAATGCTAATATTTTAAGTGATATTGCTAATTTCTTTTCAACGACTGTAGCTGGACAGCCGTAAGGATATAGAATGTGGTTGTTTCAAGCATAAAGGCCCTTGCAAAATGTGTGATGAGTGAGGGTCAATGTCTATGGCAAAGTGCTATTGATGCAGTCAACGACATAGTGGATATCATTAAATCATTTCTTAAAAAGTTTTGGAATAGTGTAGACGAGTTCGTCAACAGAGTTCAACAGACTGAGGGCAATGTTAAAAATCATATTGCAAATGCCACACTGAAGGTTATAGATAAGCTAAGGACCATTGCCTTTGAAAGGATCAAGAATGTTCTCAAAGAAAACGGCTACAATATTGACGGATGCCCAGAAGAAGAACTCAGAAAACTGTGGGATGGCTATATGCAAGCTCATCCCTTAAACGCAGAAGAAGAGGAAAAGGATAAAGATATCCTCGGTGAACCATGAAAACCATCAAAGAAAGTGTTTCAACATGCTAAAATAGACCACCAGTTCCTATGCTATATAAGTGTGTGTGTTTTTGTTTGTGGGCGTTTTCAACTAATATTATGAGTGTAATCCTTCAGCCTCTCCTCCTGTCTAGGAGTGTATCAAGATAATGTATACAATAAATTCAGGTTGCATCATCCCTTACCTTCGAAAAAGTTTATCTATATCCTTCATATAATAAAATTTAAGTATTTGGGTAATGCTATTGTTCATGGACGTACACTTCAGCAAGAGTGTTATTAAATATCAACTGGCATGGACATATTTACATAATGACTGCAAAAAGAGTGTTTCCATAGCAGCGTCAACCCTTAAACATGATTCTTCAGAAGCAATGGTCACCAAGGAATATAGTGAGTAACCTTAGCTTATAGTTGAACTATTTCCCTTGATGAGGGAGTTGAATTAAACAAACATGGTTTGGAAAAGCTAATATGTATTTATCGACTGAGGTTGTGATTTTATTGGAGGCAAATATATTTATACTAAATCTGCGTAACCATATAGTCCAATCTTGTTAAGAGTTACAATGGCATGATTAAAGAATGGAATCATGGGTAATTGTTAAGAAACTAAACATTTTGTAGCAACAAATAATTAGTAACAAAATACAAGTTTGTAAGAACATAGATAATTGAAATAGACAAAATAAATATGTATGAAACAAAACATTAGATATACATGGTAAAACTTTAGCAAAGCTAAGGAAACATTCATCATATAAGATATCAAGCTTTATTAACTCTAAGACGAATAGATTACATGTGAACTCCATAAAGATAAATACACCTAATTGAAAAAGCAACATTAAGATCCTCATAAAAATACTGTGGAAAAATGCCATTAGGACTTTCCTTCCTAAATATAGAATTCAGTGGAATTCATCTTCCTAGAAATAGGGGTTTTACTCCTTGATTTTTTGCTTCAGGGGTTTTACCCTTGAACCCCACCAGGGGGCCTGCATAACATTTCACCACCCTTTGGACCCTCCTATGACACTGTGAGAAGTGGGATATAAATCACACTTCACAAGGATCTAACATTTAACTTTGTTGTCACATATCTAACAGTAATTTGATATCCTTTCACATTCCATGCATACCATAAGACCCAATGACATGGCTCTATACACATGCATGTATGAATTCTCAAGCATTACATCAAAAATATCGATTGGTTTAAATGAAAGGATCTTTACTGTATTACATACTACATTATCAAGTGATGTATATATTATTTTTATAGATGTGCATGATATAAAATTGGAAAAATTCAGTTTTTTATTGTTTCTTTAGAGATAATGTTCTTCATGATACCACTCTTAGTTATAAAACTGAGTGGCTTCCATAGCACCCTCCTACATTAATTAAATATGACCTTTCCTCTTTAGGTTATTTTTTAATCTATTATAATTTTTTAATGGGTATTAACATTTATAGATGGGTATTAGATACCATGAGGAAGGTGAATCCATAGATTAATGAGTATGAATTGAAACAACCTCAGAAATGGCAGTCTCGGCTCTCAACAAAACTTCATGTAGGGACTTGCCCTTGTCTTCAAATATCTTATGATTTATTTCCTTCAATATAGTCCAGATGAGGATGGTCAAGGAAGCCTTTCAAATTCCACCTAGGGTATCCAAGGATGACCCCAAGAACCATGAGGAAAAGGAAATAATGAGTGAGGGAGGCTGAGGCTGAGGCCAAGACCAATTTCAACTTCTTTCATAGCCAATGCTAACACTCTAAGGCAAATGAATAGTTGAAAATAAGGTGATCTTATGATTCCTTGTGCTTATAGTGAAGAACACATCTAGAAGCACCTTTAAAAAAAATCCTTTTTAAGCGATCCTAAGTAAAGATACTATATTATACCAGCAACAAAGTGAAGGCACCAAAATTTTCTACCCCCTTTATACCATCGCAAATTCCTTGACCATACATACTAATGATCTAAAAGATTGACTAAGTTGTAACCAAAATTTACTGGAGGAGAGCTTGGATTTTGGAAAATATTCTACAGGGTACTCACTAGACTAGGTTGTTGGAAATGGAGTTAAGTTAAAATTTGTAAAAATACAAAAATTACAAGTTTCCAAAAATTGCATATGATTCCCCAAAATCCTTAGGAATTCGTAGTTGTAAATGTAACTTTAAAAATGTAAGTATCCAAAAATCAAAGTGATAATTGCATTCAACTCTCCCAATCCCACAAATCAAAGCACATCGAAAAAATCAACTCAAGAGGAGCTTTAGGGAAATGTTGAAGAAAAATGCAATTTTGCACTTGTGCAAATTGAAAATTGCACATCGATCTCCCGTCTTTACCAATCAACATGGTGTCCTAATGCAAATGGGAACTGTCAAGGCCATTTGGAAATTTGAAAAATTACAAATGGGAACTATCAAGGCCATTTGAAAATTTGTAAATTTTTAAAATTGCAAATTGTAATTAGATTTCCCATTTCCCTAAAGGATTATTTTCAAGGAAACAAGAACCCCAAGTAAAATTTATAATTTTACAAAATTTCAAAATGCATTTGGAGTTCTAGATTCCCTAAAAGGAGATTTTGATGGAAATGGGAACCCCCAGTGCATTTTGTAATTTTGAAAATTTTCAAAATGCATTTGGAGTTCTAGATTCCTTAAGGGGAACTACAAGTACAAATTGTAATTTTGTAATTTTCAAATTGTACATTTGAAAATTGTAGTTTGTGTTCATTACCGATTGTCATTTAAAGCATGAATCTAAATTATAAACCCTTTCTGCATTATTTAAGGATATATTGTTGAATGGCTTATTAGGGAACTCTATGTTTATGGATACAATGGGAAAAAGTATGTGAGATCTAGTTTTAATGTATTTTTCTAAGGTTTTAGAATAATTTGATTATTTGCACTTCATTGGCACCAATAATTAAAAATTACACCTCGTAGTTCCCACTTTCTTGCATTTGAGTTTTTTCTACATCTTTACTAAAGAATGATGTTATGAATGTTTGAAAGTACCCATGTTATTTGAAAACCACCAACACACCATCATTTTTTATTATAAATATCTCAATATCCTACCATATCCTACCCTAAAAATAATATACTCTTTGCATATATTAAGTGTTATTTTCCTTGCATATGCTTAAAATCTTGCATACTTAACATGTGTATGCGTTTTGTGCTTTGAAGCATAGTGCTACAATTTTCCTTTTGATGCCTCTTGTTGAAGATTATTTATAATGAAAGTTACATTCATATACCTATCTATCTTTAGTAGCTTACATGTGACTTAGTGTATTTTTTTCATTATGTGTGACAACCCTTCCTGGTTGGATTGAACAAGTTTGGTTGTGCCCTGGTCACATTTATGTTCCCTTATGCTAAAAATCCCCATGGAGTTTGAATTAAAAAATATTTCAATGTGAGCAACCTACCCCATATGTCCTCTCACCTTGGTTCAATTATATCCAAAACTAGTAGGGAGATGACCATACCTATGCCAATGCCTCTTAATCATTATTTGTGTTTGATCCATTCTTGATGCCAAACCCTCCCTCGACTATAATGACATACTAGTGGATTTTCCATCTTTGTTTGTCATTTTATTCAAGTGTGCAAGGTTAAACGTAAGATGTGTAATACTAGTAAAAAAATATGTCCTAAAACATTTATAAGATGATTATTCCATATTAGTTTTTATATCTATGGATCATTAAAAATTTAAAACTTCCCAAGGTGATATATGAGTCCTACTTGTAAGTATATGTTTGGAACTAGATTAATGCAAAGTCAATTTTGAAGATATTTTTTATAAAATTCATTTTTTAATGAATATGTGGTCTCGATCACAACATATACTTCAAAATAAGGTTTTTTTATCAATCATGAATCCCATGGTTTGATAACATATGAAAGGTATTTGTTTATTTTCCACATATTTTTCCTTTCCCTGGTGTAACTAAGAGATATTGATGTATTCATTAGCATAGTTTCCAATAGGATAATAGGTTTATTGAGTCATATTCATGATTTTCATGTCAAGCGCAATAGTTTTCCCAACATTTATTTAATGATAAATTATTATTTCCCACACCAACCTAGTGGAAAACATTATGACTATGATCATTTATTTTAACTTTAGTGGTTATATAATGTTGTTTAGATTACATATTTTTGCTGAATTACTATTTTTATTAACTAAATCATGATGATTAACATTTTAAATAGGCATTTCATCACTTAAGTGGTTATGGATTGTATACTGATGTGATGAATTCTACATTATGTTTTTATATAAAAGTAGTAGTTCGCTTAACATATTAACTTATTTTAATATTATTAGTTATTTTATGTTTATTATTATGATGGACTAACTACCGTCTTTCTCTATATGTGGTGGATGCATGATATTCTATCTGATACCTTGTAATAAAATCACGAAGAAGGGAGTCATCGAGGAGAGGGTGGTAGATCATGAGAATTGTAGACAAAAATAGTGAATCTAGAAGAGTCAGACATCTACATTTAATTGCTTTATTTCCATGATAGGCATGATCTTTATTTTCATTATATCTTGTATGTGTCTATGATACTTCTTCGATGATCACATTTAATTTTACTTGCTAAGTGTATTCTTATATTATTTAGACAAATGTTAAGTCACATTCATACATTTCTTATATCATTAGATACTGGTTTTATAATGTTCTATTGGGAAGCTTGACAACCATCTGTCATTTCAATATTCATGCAAAATTCTTGTGATTCAAATGGTTTATGCATCATATTTATTTTACATAGTAATATTCATAATTTTGTATAAATTCTCATTCTAGTATTTCTTGTTTGGTCATATTTCTAAGTAGTTAGTCTTGATGTATAGTAGTTGGGTAATTTCTCATAAAATATGTTGTGATTATCAAAAACATAAAACAAAATATAACAAACCTCATTTTTTGGGTCATTAGAATGATAGGAAACTTTTAACAACATTATGGTGTGCATTGAATAACTTGGAGTACATTATTTTACCATTAGCATAAGAAAATAATATAGAGTTGAATTATTTTATAATGGAATGATTGTATGGTACATGTTTTTAAAATTGGTCAAAAAATTCAATTCATTGATTTCAAATGGGTTATGGTTTTCATGAAGTTTGATGCAAAATGTGAGTTGTGGATAAGAATATGACTTTTGACTTTTTTATGATGACTTAAAGAAAAGCATGATATTATTTTGTAAAATTCTAAAAATAAAGGTATGATGTTATTGTGAAAATTTTGCATGGCCCTATAACCTTATTTGGTTGGGAAAATGGGAAGTGAACTAAGAATATAATTAATACATACATTTATGTATTAATATTGACCATTTAGATAGGGATAAGATGCCTTATAATTGGTCACATGAAATGATGAAGTGGGAGAGAATATAAATAATGAAGTTAGAGAAGGATGTTTACTATAGAGGAAGAAAATAAAGAATTTGTCAATGGAAATGACTTAAGTAAAGAACTTGCTATCATTTTCCAATTTCAAGGCAAGTAACATTTTCTTTTAAATATGTGTGGTTTAGATGATTTTCTTATTTGAATTGGATTATAATGGGGGTAGTTAATTCCATGAACATATTTTTTAATATTTAGTTGTTAAATATGAAAACACTCATCTAAAAAAAAGATAAACTCATAAATTATGGGAATTGATAGTCTAGGTTCCCCTTCAAACTCTGATTTTTAGTTATCTATGTTTCTCAAAATTGATATGATATTGTAAACAAAATTGTAATAGTTGATATAAAATATGGTTATAATGGAGTGTGTTGTAGGTGGACTATTGATTTTGAGAAGTTTTCTTTGGATTTTATACCACTATGGACTTTGAGGTGAGATCCTACTCTCACACACAAACCCATAGAGGGGATATTACTACTAAGATATTTAGAGTAAACCTGAGTTCACAATTAAACAATAATTCTCTTTTCATCCTATTAAATGGTTCTCGGGTTTGAATAAAACATGTTTTTAGCATAATCAACTAAAGGGGTTAATTTGATATGACTTGAGTCAAGTATTTGAAGCTACTGAGGATTGATATATATTGATTATTATCTTATATGGTTATTGGTAATGCTTTATATGAATATAAAATATTAATGTGAGTAATATTAATATATTATATAACATTGAATGGATTAACTATATGTTTCATGCTTTGATTGCCTTTTGATCGTATATAATATTTCCATAAAAACAATTATTTTTTTGGATTCCTCATAGGAAACCATGATTTGATGTCTTCATAGAGTAAACCACTATCTAATGTTTTTATGGAGGAAAATACTAAAATATTAACATGTGTTATTGGTCACTAATATAACCATAACACACTTCCCCCACACACCTCAAAACACCATCCATTTTTTTTAATATTGGTAAAGTTAGGGTTTTTAATGGGGCCCTTCCATTTTACATAGAGAAAAATAAAGAAATTTTAAATCCCAAAGATACACCTCTTCCATCAAGAGACAAGATAGGCTACAGATAGGTTCTAAACTACTTGAAAGCCAAAAAAAATGGAAGTATATGTAGATATAAAAAAACAATTTTGCTTTCAAGTTTTGAAATATTTATATTATCAAGTACTATTATAGTTACCAAAAACATACATTTATTGAATTTATGCCAAAGGTTGAGTCCATCTCCAATAATTTGGACTTCCCATATCTCAACAATTAGTCTAGTTGTTGTGGGAGTTGGATGCCTTATATGAAGAGAATTTCCCCATCCTCATTTATTCCCACAACATTATATATGTGATAGAAAAACCACTTGTTAGTATTTTCCAGTGCCCACTTTTGAACACTTTCAACATCATCAGGACTATAAATATATTTAGTCTCCTTAGTTTTTATTTATCTTTTGTATATATCATCCCTATTGAGGAAATCATCCCCTTTGTTTAAGCATTAGGACCATTTCATGGTGTTTAATATGGATATAATTAATATACATTCCCAATAATACTACCCTATGAACCCATTAATTCATATGGGGGTTTATGTACGATGCATAAAAATATTTCTTCCCCTTGAATTGTTCCTATTGTTAGCCATGATAGTGATTACCTAGCTTGTCCATGTGTTCTACCTAATAGTATGTGACCAACACATCATTGGGTCTAATAGCCATTTGGAATGTTGTGAAATGTTTCTAATAATTAAATCTTAAATGTTTTCAACATCGTCAGCTACTTTTTCCTATCTTTGGCACTACTGACATGTCCTTTGGTAAAGCATTTAGTTCTTGAAAATCCTCATGACTATATGAACAACAATGTATGTATGTAAAAGTTATACATGTGAAACATAACGAAATTAAAAATTAATGAAATAAAATATGTACAAGTGGAACTTAATAATATATAAATACACCCACAGTTATAGTATAGAATAATAAGTCACCTACATGACATATTTGAATGTAGCAGTAACCCTATTATGCTTGCTAGGTTAGAGTGCCTTTTTACTGCTATGGGAGACATGAAATTTTTTAGGGAATGACTTGTTGATTCTCCTTTTATGAAATCCTTCAACCTATCATTAGCCAACCAAGCAACTCACATGTCTTCCTCATTATTTTCAGGAAATGTTTCCCACTTAATATTGCTACAGTCAAATAGACCATCATTTTCAAATTTTAATGGAAGGTGAATGATATCATCCCATCTATACACCATCTATTGTAGTTTCCAAAAAAAAAACATTTATTTTCATTAATACACAATGAAAACTGTAGACACCAATATTGTGTCAACCCCCCCTTGGTCCATTTCTAAACACTTAAACACCTTATTAATTTAAAATAAACTACTTATTTTAAATTAATGACCTCACCTAGACACCTCACATTGGACACCTCACCATAAGACCATTTCTTACCCTATGAGTCACCCGTAGACTAGGTCATCTAAACCCTAACTACCCATGACCTATTCTCACTCCATCCTAACCTCTTAACTAACTCTCATGCCTAATAAACCCATCTTTTGACAGTTCTCCAATGGCAAATGCACTTGGCAAATGGAGAAATGGGTAAAGAGCTAAAAATAGCCCTTTTACCCATTCTCTAGCCACTGACATCAGTCAACTATCAGCTGATGCCAGCGAGATCGCCAACATCAGTTACATAAGCCTGGCTCTAACCTTGAGCTTGCCCACCCCCCTCTTTGAGATCAATGCGCACACTCTGAGACCAAGCATCATAATTCAACTATCACTCTCCTAGCTACAAAAACTCTGCACAAGTCACACCATACATTGGATTGAAAACATTGTACAAGGTCCTCGACATCATCCACAATAGGAATAAGCATTTTGACACCCTTTGGGCTTCACCATAAAGCTAAGTACTTTGGTCTCTATTTCAAAGTTTTAGAATATGTTGTTAATTGGTTTCCATTTATTGTTTCTAAATATTATCAAAGAGACCCGACTTCTTCTGTGAAAGGGTTGAAAAGCCTTCCTTTTATTCCCACCTCCTTTTACACACCAACCCTTCACCTTTACCCTTCTTCAGACCCTATTCACCTTCCCGCAACCCTGCACAAACATTTAAAACTCCCAGAGTCCTCTATCCACCACAAAAATACCCTGAAACCCATCCAAAGGCCCACTACCCCTACCGACATCGGCATCCTAATCGACGTCAGCACCATTTACCTACCGACATCGGTAGCCTAACCGATGTTCATGACTGTGCAAACCAAAAAACCTATCCAAACAGCCCAAAGACTAGACAAAACCTTTGACCAGCCTGCTATAACACTCTAAGACACACGGACTATGGGAAATAGGTACACAATATTCTACCTTTCCATTTCTTTAAGTCTTTTATCATTTCTTTTTATACAACACTCTTTTATTTAAAATAGTGGACTGTCATCCCTTATGGAGCTTTACACTTTTGGGACCAAGCGCGTAGCTTGGCAGTCCACCATATCTTATTCTAACATTTTCTGTGTTTAAGTCTTATTCTTTCTACAGATGTTTCCTCCACAGCCAAAGAGGAGCTCCTAGAAAATCTTGGATACAGTGCACAACTTAATCAAGGTAACATCAAACCCCAAACCTTTAATCTTAGTTTCTTCTTTCTTCTGAAAATAATTAGCAAAAAACTTAGAGAAACATTTTGGCACACCCGATGGGACCCTTGGAGTTTTCCTTGGGTTCATTCTTTTATAAAACAAAATTCATATAGATACATTAGGAAAATATTCTCTTCTTGCATCCCTTCTTCTATCTCTTTATTTTGAAAAGAAACCAATAGCAGAAGTTAAAAAGAACATCTTTCTTTTTCTTCTTGTCACTTCTTTTCTGCATCATAGAGTAGTGAAAAATTCATACCCTTAACCTCTTCTCCATTTGTTTGCATTTGAACAAAATATTTCGATTTGGGTTAAAATTTTTTGCATTTCATTCTTGCTTGAATGCATACTTCGCTCACTTAGTAATTAAAGCATTATGAATAAATCATAGTGCACAAATGTTACACAACCAAACCACAATCACATCAAATCAAACACTTAAACTTACTTGAGACAAGGCCCGTCTAGGATTTCATCACCTAGCGGATACCTTACCCTACCCACCGATCCTACTTGGATTTCACCACCAAGAGGAGGACCCACTCTGTTCTCTATCATAGTATAAACTATAGGCAATGTATATATTGGCTAAGTGGCCCAGCTCGGATTTGGGTTCGTGAAGTGAAGGGAGCAAGCCCTAGTACCAGGCCACGTACTGAACCTAACACAGATCTTTAAGCACAAAAACATAACCTGAAACCAGCCATAGACTTCCTCTCTAGGACCTATTCTACATGCCCAATTCCCAAACAAATTCTTCTAAGGCATAAGCCACCATGACTCTAAAATTTATTCCTAAGAATTTAACATTTTAGAAATTGCTTGCCTATTTATCTATTCTACTTATTTTTATCTAATTTTTTGAGTTGGTAAGGTCGCATCATTCTGAAGTCCAAAAATAACTCAGAATTTCTCCTTCTTTCAAAAACTATCAATTTTTTGTGTTTCTAGAATTACACAGAAATTGGCATTAGTTTTTCCACTGACATCAACAACTCAGCTTCACCGACATCGATTAACTCACTGACCTCGACAACCTTTCATAAATCGACATCGGTTAAACAATTGACATCAGTCACTGTCAACAAATTTCTTTCCAAATAGCAAGCTTAAAACCTAACTTTTTTGCTGTTAAACACAAATTCTGGTTTTCTAAAATTGAAACACACAGTTTTGGGAACCTGAACCCATTTTGCCTTGGATGGTTCTGACACGTAGTCAAGCCAAATCTCTTGTTGACCATGCAAGTCAATAGCCACTCCCACCTTTGCCCTTCGTACCAAGCCACCTAATGGAGTATACTTTAGACACTGAGCATACTCCTATCCAACCAACCCCCGATCAACCTCCTATTGTTCCCACAGGGGATCAAGCTTTTGAGAGATTTCTTGACCACAACGTCAAGGCTATCCAACATTATCTCGCTAAAAGCCAAACATGAGATCTCTTAGGTAACCCTGTTTATGGGATGCCAACTTCTTTGGTTGAAGTGGCAATGATATCAATAGCATCAGCTACCCAGCCTATGATCATTCAAGCCATTGCCTCGACCAGTAACCCAACCATGGCCAATCTTCAAGATTTGGCCTCTCCTATTTCTGGACCTACCTCCATCGGGGTTTTTGTACCCCCTCAACCACAAATAATTCAACCAAGTTTAACACCTTTCTAGAACTTGATTGTTTCTATCGCATCCACTCTTACACCCATAAATACAAGGGTGACCACATATCCTTTTACTAGTGTCACCACCATTCAATCACCCTTGGTGGCATCTAGTCAAGTTGTGCCCTCTAACTTTATGACACAAGCCCCCTTGGCCTCGACATTGGCCCCTATGACAAATTATCAATATGTTGCATCTACACAAATGCAACTAAGTACGTCATATGCCCTTCCCAATGCCTTCTAGGTACCCTATAACTTAGGGGGTGCCTCTCATACCAATCCATCTACTAATCTAATTAAGATGCTGATGGATAAGATGTCCAACCTTGAGACATCTGTTTCAAGTTCAAGAAGAGTTCTTTCATACAAATAAATCTGTAACAAACCTATCCACCCTTTGGTTCCTATTCGACCATACCCTAGCCATTGGGAACTCCCAAAATTTACTTGCTTTCAGAGTAAAGAGGACCCACAACAACATCTTTGAGCATTTAGACACGCTTGCTACCTCATAGTGCATGATGATGCGTTATTAATTTGCACATTCCCCATGTCACTTTCTAGCACCGCCCTTGATTGGTATAGCTCCATTACCAGTCATTCTCTCTTTACCTTCACTCAACTAGCTCAGCTATTCCTTGACCACTTCTCAATCAACATCACCAAGAAGGTCTCCATCACAGACCTATATTCTATTAGACAATTTGATGATGAATCAATAGCAGACTTCATCACCTGTTAGAGAGGTTTGATCAACCAACTCTCCTTTTCACTACCTCAACCTAAGCTCATTGAGCTATTTTCAAGAGCATGTGCCAAGCACATCTCATCCACTTTACGGGTTCAAACTTTCCACACATTTGATGAAGCTTTCACCATGGCCTGAAAGCTTGAACTCCATGCAGTTGAAGAGGATAAGGTCAAATTGCGTAGTAAAAATACCAACACAAAATCCAATGACCCTTCTGCCAAATATTCTTCTTCTCACTCCAAGGGAAAGGGATCGGCAAATGCAATGGTCCTTAGATCATCATCTTCTACTAAAACCAACCAATCTAAGCCCTCCACTTCACAAAACATCACAAGACAATTCCAACAATGGTATTTACAGCATCAATACTCTCCAATAGGAGAATCATATGCTTCCGTATTGGATAAACTAGTAAAGTAGGGAGTCTTCAACCTCCCTCAAATATGACCACCACCTCAATTTAACCCATCACAAGCCATCCCTACATGGTATATGGAAAATGACTTTTGTCACTATCATCGTGTCAAGGGTCATGACACAGACAATTGTAAAACCTTTAAAAACATTGTTTAAGACATGTTAGACAAAGGGGACCTTGTTTTGGATAACCCAAATGCACTGGCTAACCAAAACATAGATATCTTTAGGCAACCATTCCCTAACCATCCCCCAAATCAAAACAATGTTTAGACCATGGCCGATGACCTTCAAGAGCACAATATACGCACGGTCGACATGGTTTCTCTTTTCATTCCTAACCAACCTCTCCCATAGTCTGAAGAGGTTAGTCAACCTATTTCTCCACCACAGGTAGAAGAGTCTTCTTCTACTATTTGTCCTCCACAGATGGAAGATAGTCCTCCATCCACCCCCTTTCACACATAAGAGAGTCTACTTTGACCTCTCCCATATTGTAGGATGCTTTGATGATACCAATGCCACTAGCCCTGCCCTCATCCTTCCTATTACCAATGGAGGATCATACTTTTCCCACTCCTCAACCACATATAGAAGCCATGATCATCCATGCGCTCTATCCTCTCAAAGAGCCACATTCTCCAATCTCTTCTCCATTGAGAGAAGAACTTGTCACTTAACCTACTTCGGCCGAAGAAGATTCGGTAATGGTTCTCTCTCACCTTTGGCCCGAGATCGCTGTGTCTAACACATTTCCACTCTTGCAACCACCCAAATCTTCCAAAAGACCGACTGTAAGACCTCACAGGATGACATCCAAACCCTTCTCTCGATTGGCAAAAAAATTAGGATTTCTCCACTCTAGGAACCTAAAATATGAGGCATTATGGGAGAGACTTAAGACTCCTTATCTTACACATTCTGCCTCGCCTTATACTGCCGACCCTTCTATGACAAGTCACCCGAAAGTCTCTGACAAGGATCAGGTTTCCACTTCCAAATCATCAGAAGCTCAGACTTCCATATCTAAACCCAAACCCTCTGAAAGATCCCAAATGGATCTCTTGGCTGAAATGAAGTATTTGTTTTTGAAGGAAATTTCTGAGTTTAATAAAGTCTATAATTCTGGAACAACAGACTCAGATTTGCATACAACAGATCATTTACTCAATTTACTAACAAATATGAAGACTTATTACATTCAGCCAATATTAAGTATTTTTCCAGGCAAACTCTTCTCCAAGGACAATTTATGACATCATGTGCATTACACAAAAGTAGAGTTAAGACTAAAACAACATAATGATAAGACTTTTATGAGTGCTTCCAGGATTATAACATAGGAACAACAACACCTATTTAAACAACAGTCTCATAGCTCCATTTCCTAACTTAACACATTACATCAAAGCTGATTACTAACTCAAAGCATTAACAAATTATAATCAAACCTATAATTGTGCAACCAAAGGTTCAAAGGAGTTCATGCCGCTACAAGATGGTCACGAAATGCATGCAAGCTCCAACAATCTACACCATATTCACCCATCACAAGGTAATGCTCCCAGTCAACCCTTACAGATGAAAAATGTCTTGAAGGTAAATCAGAATAAATCACTAGAGACCAGTGACTTACTCCTACGGATGGTACAATATTTAAACAGTCTTTTAAAATGAATCGGCACCACCATATAAATAAAAAGGTTGAGGCTAAGTTATTAGCTTCCTTCAAATAAACTTAGGTGGCCTTTTAATTTAAACATAGCACTTCAAAAACCACGCACATATCTCAGCATTCCCTTCCTTAACAGAAGCATCGGCTTGCACAAATTCACCTTTTTGCCTTTGAGATGGACTTGCAGCTGTGGACTTACAACTCCTCCTCAAACGCATTCACCATTCGATTATGTATCCAACTATTCTACCAAACTCGCCAACTGCACCAGAGAGAAATTTTGGCAATGGTTTCTTGGTCAGCTATCTCCACAAAATCAAGCTTGCCACCAGCGTTGAGAATAGTCTCTATGACCAAATGCCGCAATATTTCTATAGAAATTTCTCCATTGCATACAACATTTCTAACTTTATTTAGAGATATAAAAATAGATAATACTCGTTGCCACTCCTTTGGGAAGAGATGCACATTGCGGAGGCTCAATGCAAGGCCATCAGAATCCCAAATAATTTTAGAGCCAACAATCTCCACGGCAAAGTCTAAATCTCGAACCTGAATACCATTCTCAGGGGATAAGTCTGCAAATGCATATTAAATATTGTAGCTTTTATTACTGCTATGGTTTCCCTTATATCATTGCAGCTGGGTGATATTATTGTTATGAGCTCCCTTCTAAGTTTTTTGTCTTTATGCCAAGTCTAGATGCTTGTCTTTTTACAACCCTGCGTAGCTTTTAATATCCATATATATATCTCCAAATATGAATCTGACTTGTCCCTGTCCCTGTATTTTTTCCTTTCTAGCCCCTGTCTTATTTGCAAGATCTCTATCTCTATATTTTGTCCTTTCCAGCTGCGTCTTATTTGCAGGATATAAATATAAACCCTGATTTATGTAGATAGATAAATTATCAAAATATCAAATTATTCAAGGCATCTGATTTATCGAAGGGAATGACTGTTGAAGCCCCAAATCTGATCAATAAGCTCGATGTGAATTCCGTCACGAATCCAC
Organism: Torreya grandis; assembly: GCA_037957365.1. NCBI lineage: Eukaryota > Viridiplantae > Streptophyta > Pinopsida > Cupressales > Taxaceae > Torreya > Torreya grandis. The sequence continues at coordinate 298,057 of JARHVA010007347.1, forward strand.
TCCTGAAAAGAGCTAGGTTTTCATCCAACTCTTTTCCAATCTGCTGAAGGTTTTCATCCTCAAAGATTTAGCTGAATCCAAGTTCAAGCTTTACAATAATGCATTAGAAAGTTTACTCAACCAAAGATGATAAATGCTTTGCCCTCAACTTTTTTTAAAGGCTCCAAGGAATCTTCTAGAAGAAGCCAACTTGCAACTAACCCCAACTTCTAGAAGAAACTTATTTAATATTTGATTTTCCATTTTAATTAAAATTAATTAATTAAAGTCATCCTTTTGAAGAAATATTAATTTTTGGACAACTTAAATTAATTAAATTAATTAAATCACTTTATCATAATTTTGAGGACATTACACCCTCGCAGGCGCCCACCATGCCGAAACAGGTTAAATCTCTCAACGTTCACCCTGTATCAAACCTCACTCACCCATAAGTGAAGGTAGATTTGAACCTTGCCCCACACAATAGTGGTCCTCACACTAAACTAAAGATGGTTGCTAAACCACATCGGTCTACTCCCCCACCTTCACCATTACCTCTATTTTGGGTCCACACCCTTCTACCTTAATAGGAGTGCTCTCTACTCCAACACCTAATAAAAATAAACTACCTCCATTACTCCCTTTACTTGGCAAAAACATACTTCCTCCAAAAAATCCAACACCTCTCATCAAAAAAGTGCCATCTACACGTGTGGCCACACCACCAACTAAAAAGGTGGTATGAAAAACTCCTCCTACAACTCCTAAACAGAAGTTGTCAACTTATACTACAGCAACAAGCACAAACCCATTAGCGGGCTCCTATGCTTCATTGTTACGCTAATTGTTGTAGTCTTCTAGCATCACTCTCCCACCCATTAAACCATACCAACCTCTCAGATCAAAACCATCTTGGTTTGATGACACTAAAATCTATGCGTATCATTGCACACCTGGGCATGATACTGAGAATTATTGTGCTCTTAAGGTTGTCATTCATCAACATTTGGAAAAAGACACCCATCTTGTTGAGGATTCTTTTGAAAAACTATCGACACCATCCCATGCCTCCCAAACCTCCTCACCTTTATCAAGATCCCATCATCAAACTATGGTCCCTCTACCACCTTCTCCCCCTTTATTCAAAATCAACACCATTAATGTGGCCACCAGGTCCCAAACCCTAAAGGATAAAGGAAAAGAGTGGGTTTCTATTCCTTGGACATATCCATTTGTCAATCCTTCTCAACCACCAAAACCCAAGATTCCTATCTTGGGCACATCTCAACCAACATCTTCTAGGGCAATTCGTGACTCCATGGTGAAACAACTTCACCAAACCCTTGTGAAGACGTCTTTGTATGACCTAATTCAAAGATCTCCACAACATCGCCAAGCCCTAATCAAAGCTTTATAGGCAGTGGAGGTCCAACCTGAAGACCCCCAACCATTGGTTGCTCTAGTCAAATAATTACCAATTGTTGCCTCCATCACTTTCAGTGATTCTAAGATTCCTACCTCCAACCTGGAAGATTAGGATCTCATCCTCTTAAACTAAGCCTATCAGGCAAAAGCTTCACAGGATGCATCCTCGCGTCACACTCCTTGTCAAAGAGGAGCTTTAACATCTTCTCTCTGTCTCATTTATCCAACCCATTGATTATCCATAATGGGTGTCAAACATTGTCCCTATCACCAAAGCAATTGGGGGAATTTGAATTTGTAATGACTATCATGACCTTAACCTAGCTAGCCCAAGAGATGACTTTCCTTTGCCAAGCATCGACCAAAACATGCCTACAGCAAAAATTTGAAAGAACGAGATTACAAAATCAGAGATCTCATCCTTAAAAAAAACCAACATGTGACCACTATGGAAAGAAGCAAACGGGGCAAGTTTTCTCCTAATTGGCCCAGACCTTATATAATAATGCACAAGTATGGATCAGGAACTTATCATCTATCTTCTCTCGAAGGTTGCCCAAAACCTGAGCTCCTTAATGCCTTACATCTACGACCATTCTATTGTTAACCAAGTAATCATTCACTTGATGTTTAAACTTGAGCTCATCCCTTGAGCAACCCCCGTCATCCTCATTTCTATTCCTTTCAACCCTTTTTCCCTACAAAAATTAGTTAACCCTTTTTTAAGCATTGATGCTTTGTCCTAATAAAAGAGAAACCCCTAAACCTCTATAGTCTAGTCCATGACTAAAAGTTTAGTCAATAAAACAAAAACACATAAAACTGGGATGCCTAACCAAAAGTCATTAACTATAAATGTAGACTACTCCCTTGAAGGATAGCTACATTATTGTTGTAATTAATAGACTGCTCCCTTGAAGGATAGTGATTCAAAGCTATCATAACATACAAAGCAAAGCATAGACCACTCCCTCGAAGGATGGCTATTCCCAAATTTTGCTACAAAAATATCACCCTCTCAAAAGCTTCTCACACCGATCAACTTCACATGACCACAAAATAAAAATCTCCAAGTAGACTTCCCGCATTGATCAATCTACCTAAAAAAAATGACTGACAAACTATTAAGTCATGGACTTGCCTATAGTCGTTCTCAGGGTCACCTATAAAAGGGGCAAAGTTATCCTTGCTAAAAAGGGTTATGCTATCCTGACATATCACATAATCACACCTATTACCCCAACATACCCAAGGGATTTTTGAGCTCACTTCACATCAAGTGATTAGAGTACTTCTTTAACACAAACTAATGGTCAAATGATGTAATAGATGAATGGGGCTTTTGTTTGCAACAACCCTATCTATGCTATCATTATGGTCCTTGTCAATGAAAGAGCAATGTGCCTTTCACTTCTTACACACCTTCGTCACATGCCAATAACATATAACCCAAACATTTTCTAACCACAACCCAAACATTTACTAACCACCATCATTAACATCATGATTTATTTAAATGCAAATACCAATTTATGTTATATAAATTATCATATCCCATTTACACTAGTTTCTATGGAAAATAATACACATGGAAACTATCAACCAAACACAATTTATGTCAAGCATATACCATCACCAATATGGAAACTTGTTGAAGCATAAATAATCTCATTTCATTGTTAGCATACATCATCACTAATATGGAAAATTGCTAAGGATGAAAAACCATATAACCCATGTTACAGCATACACCATCACACAATATGGAAAAGGTTGTAACATCATCATAAACTCATCAGTTTAATCCATGGTTGACTCATAGGCCCATTCACACTAGTTTCTATGGAAAATAATACACATGGAAACTATCAACCAAACACACAATTTATGTGAAGCATATACCATCACCAATATGGAAACTTGTTGAAGCATAAATAAACTCATTTGAATTTTAGCATACACCATCACTAATATGGAAAAGTTCTAAGGATCAAAAACCACATAACCTATGTTACAACATACACCATCACACAATATGGAAAAGGCTGTAACATCATCATCATACACTCATCATTTCTTACATAACCAAACCAACCAACAACCTCTTTGAGTTGTCTTCCCTTTTGGGGAGAACTACATTGGCATGAGGCCCTTAAAATAGGGGCTATGTAGGCAGCACTCAGTTGACATGGGGTCTTCTGAGGTTAGCTCGGCCATTTGTTTGTTCATCTACCTGATGGACTAACCATATAACCTTTAACCATGACTTAACCTAGTAAAACCCAATCCATAACCTAACCTCTTCTTCCCTTTTAGGGAGAACTACATTGGCTTGAGGCCCTTAAAATAGGGGCTATGTAGGCAGCACTCAGTTGACATGGGGTCTTCTGAGGTTAACTTGGCCATTCGTTCATTCATCTACCTGATGGATCAACTATATAACCTTTAACCATGACTTAACCTAGTAAATCCCAATCCATAACCTACCCTCTTCTTCCCTTTTGGGGAGAACTACATTGGCCTGAGGCCCTTAAAATAGGGGCTATGTAGGTAGCACTCAGTTGACATGGGGTCTTCTGAGGTTAGCTTGGTCATTCATTGGTTCATCTACCTAATGGACCAACTATCTATACCAACCCAACATCATGACCAAACAACCAGCCCTGACACTATGGAAGTCACCTTGGACTTCTCATGGGGCACATTGGAGATCACATATATCTCCCTAACCACAAAAGACAATACTTGAGATCGCTTATATCTCAACCCTACTCGACCAACGACCTTGGATATTGTGACTATCTCCTCAGACCACGACCACTTTCAAGACAACTTTGCTTTGGTTGTTTTGATTGCATATATGCTACCTCACGAATAGTTAGAAAATTGTACGCACCCCACATTATGCCCCTCACACCTATTGTAGGATCAGGACCAAGTTGATCCCCAATACCTATGACATTTTTGTGTTTTCCAAGAGCACTTACCAGCCCAGATACTTGGAACACAATGACCATTAGAGCTACAGCTTTGATCAATCTAACCCAATCAGCTACCACTAATAAGCTAGGGATTGATTAGTTTGGTTTTAGTCCTCCTCGACCATTGGAGTTATAGCTTTGATTATTTAACCCAATCAGCTACCACTAATAAGTTGGGGACTGGTTACTTCAATTTTAGTGCTCCTCGACCTTGCCTATGACAATTTGACCTACCTATCACGTGAAGTGGTATACGCACAATCTCAACTATTACAACATTCACACTCCCACCTCACCTTATCCATCCACTACCTATCAAATTAGCACCCAATTTCAGGTTCCCTTCTCTCGATTACTGCTTTGAGGAGGAATATATCATTTTATACCTGGGGCAACCCACATCTATTTTTGTCTTGCAGTTCGCCAGGACAAACCACAAGACAAAAAGGGGCAAATGTAGACACCAATATTGTGTTAACCCTCCCTTGGTCCATTTCTAAATACTTACACACCTTATTAATTTAAAATAAACTACTTATTTTAAATTAATGACCTCACCTAGACACCTCACCTTGGACACCTCACCCTAGGACCATTTCTTACCCTATGAGTCACCCTGAGACTAGGTCATCTAAACCCTAACTACCCATGACCTATTCTCACTCCATCCTAACCTCCTAACTAACTCTCATGCCTAATAAACTCACCTTTTGACCATTCTCCAATGGCAAATGCACTTAGCGGATGGAGAAATGGGCAAAGAGATAAAAATAGCCCTTTTACCCATTCTCTAGCCGCTGACGTCGGTCAACTATCATCCGACGCTGGTGGGATTGATGATGTCGGTTATATAAGCCTGGCTCTAACCTTGAGCTTTCTCCCACCTCTTTGAGATCGATGTGCACACTCTGAGACCAAGCATCATAATTCGACTATCACTCTCCTGGCTACAGAAACTCTACACAATTCACTCTAGACATTGGATTGAAAATATTGTACGAGGTCCTCAACATCAGCCACAATAGGAATAAGCATTTTGACACTCTTCAGGCTTCACCATAAAGCTAAGTACTCTGGTCTCTATTTCAAAGTTGTAGAATATGTTGTTAATTGGTTTCCATTTATTGTTTCTAAATATTATCAAAGAGACCCAACTTCTTCTATGGAAGGGCTGAAAAGCCTTCCTTTTATTCCCACCTCATTTTACACACCAACCCTTCACCTTTACCCTTCTTCAGACCCTATTCACCTTCTTGCAACCCTGCACAAACCTTTAAAACTCCTAGAGTCCTCTGTCCACCACAAAAATACCCTGAAACCCATCCAAAGGCCCACTACCCCTACTGACATTGGTAGCCTAACTGACATCGGCACCATTTACCTATCGACATCGGTAGCCTAACCAACATTGATCACTGTGCAAACTAGAAAACCTATCCAAACAGCCCAAAGACTAGATAAAACCTTTGACAAGCCTGCTATAACACTCTGAGACACATGGACTATGGGGAATAGGTACACAATATTCTACCTTTCCATTTCTTTAAGTCTTTTATCATTTCTTTTTATACAACACTCTTTTCTTTAAAATAGTGTACTTTCATCCCTTACAGAGCTTTATGCTTCTGGGACCGAGCACGTAGCTTGGCAGTCCACCATATCTTATTCTAACATTTTCTATGTTTAAGTCTTATTCTTTCTACAGGTGTTTCCTCCACAGCCAAAGAGGAGCTCCTACAAAAGCTTGGATATGATGCACAACTTAATTCGAGTAATGTCAAACCCCAAACCTTTAACCTTAGTTTCTTCTTTCTTCTGAAAATAATTAGCGAAAAACTTAGAGAAACAAAAATCATGAATGATCAAATGTTGAAATATATGAACAACAATGCATTATTGACATGCAAAATAGTGTTTAACACCTATTTCCATTAAACAACTTCAAACAAATATTGCAAATCAATTTTTACATTTTCATGTGGTGATTGTATTTAACCACATTAGAATATTCAAATGAAGTACATAACACAAATAAAGCATGACACACACATATGGATATGGTACAAATGCAATTATGTAGTTAGTAAATTTACCACCATAGTCATTTTTTATGCTACAAACTACATAGAATAATAAAGGGTTTTTGGGCCTATCCATTAGTGAATCAAGTAAGGGTATATTGGGAATAATGGTAAAGTAGCTCATAGACATCAAAAGAATACAATTTATAGTGCTACATCTATTTATATATAATTTATAATTACACGTATCAAAATGAAGATATATGACAACTCTCACTCCCCTCAGTTTTTGCATTCATCTTTGAAATAATACATTTCCATATGGTGACTATATTTAACCCCATTGGAATATTGAAATGATGTAACACATATTGATAATGACATATATGGATGGCTATGGTATGGATATAATTATGTAGTCACTAAATTTACCTCTACATTTGTTTTTTTTCTAATACAAACTACATAGAAGAATAAAGGGGTTTTGGACCTATCCACCTGTAAATCAAGTAAGGGAATATTAGGAATAAGGGTAAAGTACCTCACATACATCAAATAAATATAATTTTTAGTGTTACGTATATTCATATGTGGTTTATATTTGCAAATATCAAAATGAGGCAATAGGACAACACTCACTCCCCTTGGTTTCTGTATCCATATTTGAACTTCTATGTTTCCATGTGGTGATTGTATTTAACTTTGTTAGAATATTTAATGTTGTATGTAATGCAAATTTTGCATGACACACATGTATGGCTATGACACAGATATAAATATGTAGTCACTAAATTTACCCCCTTAGACATTTTTTCTACTATGAACTACATAGAATCACAAAGGGGTTTTTGGGCATGTATGCCATGTTGGGTCATTTATGATCCAAATTATTTTTTAGGTTTGTTACTATTTATTTACTATGTATTAGGTTGTTAGTTTTTATTATTTTGATACTTTTGTGGTTATTTATCATAGTATCAAACTTTTAAATTACCATTGACCCTATACATTTTTTATGTACCTCTTTTGAAACATACAATGATTTTATGGGACTATATCTTTCTTGTTATACTTGTAATCATATCTAATTTATATTCCTCTTGTGCACATGGCCATCATGTATGTGATTAAGGGAAGGGTATATTGGAAACAATGTCAAAGCACCTCACATGCATCAAAGAAATACAAATTATAGTGATATATTTATTCATATGCTTAACTCAACATGTGGGAGATAAGGGTATATCATACAATTAAAATTTATGACCAACTATGCATTACTAACATGCATAATAATTTTACACACATGTTATATTAAAATTCTTTAAACATTATTTGGATATATAGTATTTTAAAATGTTAGAATATGCAACAGATTCATATTTGTAATATAGTACAAACATAATTATAGCATGTACTTATTTGCACACAATTGGAATGTATGTCATGATAGTTATTGGTGTATCATAAGCAAATGTTGTCATCAATGCATAATAAGATGGTAAGGAAGAGACTACATATTTTCATAATCAAATATAAGTTAGTTGTAATTTGACTAATATATAACACAAATCTAAGTATAATGTTCACCACATTAAATCATTTTCACATTTTTTCCCCAAAAATAATCTAGAGTAACACTATAAAAAGGAGCATAAATAGTGTAATATGTAGAAATAGATAGTGATAATGTCATCCACTCCTAAACTAGACACAATATCATAATAATTCTCTATAAGCATGTTTCATAATGTTATAATGTCAAGCTCAATAAAACTCATTTCCATTATTTGACTTCATTCCCCCCTGTTGCTCCTTATTTGATACATTTATTTCTACAATGAATGTCAATATCATGGAATAAATTATACAAGAAGGTGTCATATTAATGAAATTTACCTAGAAGACATCCTTGAATATATTTCTTCCATTTCATCTCTACAACAACAACTTCTAAATTGACCTCCTTAGAAACAGCTATCTCGTTATGTAAGTACAAACATAAGTTAAGCATGTATGTCAAGGAAAGGTAATGAGAACAATGTATACTAGCATAATATTTTAAAAGCCTATGATATAACCTTATCAAGATGTTTTTAGGACTGATATAAACATCCCTCCCTTTCCACTGGGCATTAACTAATACATGCTTTTTTTTATCAATTATTCTACAAATATTGGAAAATCACTACACAAACATCACAATATTAGAATTGAAACTACTTAATTTTTACATATGCACTGATTATTCATAGACATGAAGATGAATAAACATGATCATAATGACAATTAATATATGGGCATTTTAGTGAGTATACATGATTAAAGGTGTCATATTAATGAAATTTACCTAGAAGACATCCTTGAATATATTTCTTCCATTTCATCTCTACAACAACTTCTAAATTGACCTCCTTAGAAATAGTTATCTCGTTATGTAAGTACAAACATAAGCTAAGCATGTATGTCAAGGAAAGCTAATGAGAACAATGTATACTAGCATAATATTTTATAATCCTATGATATAACCTTATCAAGATGTTTCTAGGACTGATATAAACATCCCTCCCTTTCCACTGGGCATTAACTAATACATGCTTTTTTTTATCAATTATTCTACAAATATTGGAAAATCACTACACAAACATCACAATATTAGAATTGAAACTACTTAATTTTTACATATGCACTGATTATTCATAGACATGAAGATGAATAAACATGATCATAATGACAATTAATATATGGGCATTTTAGTGAGTATACATGATTAAAGGTGTCATATTAATGAAATTTACCTAGAAGACATCCTTGAATATATTTCTTCCATTTCATCTCTACAACAACTTCTAAATTGACCTCCTTAGAAATAGTTATCTCGTTATGTAAGTACAAACATAAGCTAAGCATGTATGTCAAGGAAAGCTAATGAGAACAATGTATACTAGCATAATATTTTATAATCCTATGATATAACCTTATCAAGATGTTTCTAGGACTGATATAAACATCCCTCCCTTTCCACTGGGCATTAACTAATACATGCTTTTTTTTATCAATTATTCTACAAATATTGGAAAATCACTACACAAACATCACAATATTAGAATTGAAACTACTTCATTTTTACATATGCACTGATTATTCATAGACATGAAGATGAATAAACATGATCATAATGACAATTAATATATGGGCATTTTAGTGAGTATACATGATTGAAGTATATTTGTAGTCATTAGAAGAGAATCGGGTAGAAGCTAATAAATTCAATTCAAAATTAAAATTATTAGCTATATGATCATTTTATCAATTATACATGATTGAAATGAATTTATAGTCATTATCATATAATGGGGTAGAATCTAATCAATTCAATTCAAAAGAAAGATTCAATTGTGTGTAAAGCAAGCCAACAAATAGAATATACTTTCAAATGCATAATAAAACTTTGATTCATTGAAAACACTGATTATAATTTCACACTATTATAACTCTCTACAAGAGAGAGACCTCAATTCATTATTTTTATAAACATTCATTTCATCCTTCCTACTCCCCGTGTAATACCCCAATATGATACACATAACACAAAAAAGGACAATACTAAAAATTAATAAAAATAGTTTCCATAAACCAACATGTATGCCATATTGAGTCCCCCTATACTCTATATTAGAGTTGCATGTTTGGCATCTTAGAATATCGGATCTTTAGTCATTAGAAAAATGATGTAATTATATTGTAAATGATGATGTAGTTTGTTTTTCATTTTTATTCAACTCTGACTCTACACATGGAAAATATACTCATTCAGAGTGTCCTATACCTGCATAACTAGATAAAACCCACTATTAACACTAGATGAAGTACCACCACCACTACTTGGTATACCCTACCTCACCATTACTCTTACATCCCCAACATCTTTCACATATTTGGTCTTCACATCAACAAACTACCACTCAAGTAGCACCATTTGGCTATGAAGTGTGGTCAGCTTCTTATCTCTTATACAAATCCTTATAGAATTTTGGTCACAATATTTTAGAATTACTTTCAATAACCACATTCTCTACATTATTATCATATGGATCTTTAAACCCAGTAATGAGAGATAGTAGTATGTATTGTTCAATTTAATACCATCAATAATTGTAACAAAATTGAAGGTTATTAATTGTTTTCTCAAACCATAAATAATATACACATATTTAAAATACTTTATAATTTTATCACAACAGATAGCCATATGCAATACATATATATTATCCATAACCCTATAGAGAAAAATGAAAATCTTATTTAACAATATGCATCATAAAAATCCTATTTTAGGGGTGCCTAATTTATCAATTTAAACACCAAATTTATATGATAAAACATGGGATATATAGAGGAGATTGGTCATTGTGTTGTATTATCATTTGAATTTGATATTTAAGTAATTCGTGTCACCCACACTAGAAAATTATGGTTTTCCTAATTTTATATTAGGCTAAGGCTTGTATTTATCTATAATTATATAGTTCTAGTGGGGATTACATAGTTTGGCCTAAAAAGCTCATGGTGCCTACATTAGTTTCACACTATTGGGATATAAATTTATAGTATAATTTAATGTTAAAAATATATATTACATAATCTTTTACAATTATGACACTATGTTTATGATATGTTTTCCATAATATGATCTAAATATCAGCTTAGAGTTTATACATTAAAGGTTATCTTATTGTAATTACTTCTTGTGTTTCCATTTCATTGGGTTAGTTTATCCCCTTTGTTTACCATGTTGGGGTGTTCACTCGAGGAAATGGGTTATTTGGAATTTCAATTGGGAGGTGAATCTTGAAGAGGATTGGAATCTTTTCTTTATTTTCCATACATTTGTGTGAAAATCCATACTTGTTTATGACTTTCTTGTGAAATGTTTAGGTCAATGTTGTTTGCTCCCTAAAATTAAGATTAGTTTTTTGCTAATCATAATTAAATACACCCCTTAATTTGACATGATGGACTCCATTATAAAAATAGAATTGGAATTTAACACTTTGGTGTTTCAACATGGCAATAAATGGATTGAAATAAATTGGGGAAAGTAAAAAGTGACTATAGAAAATAAAGGACTATTATTTTATAATTTTATAAGTTAAGATAATAATTTTTCATATGCAAGTTAATATTTATGTATAATGATGTATACTTGACTAGACATGATAATATGTAATAAAATATTCTACATTTATTTTTTTCTAGTTATACATTTTGAAGTATTATGTTCATGATTGACATGATCATTGAATTAACAAGTTTAATTTTAGTTAATATTTTGTAACAATTTTTTTTTTCACTATTTTGATTGAATTAATAATAATGAATTATGTGCCCACTATGAATGTGTGACAATTATAATTTTGGGTAGTTTTAAATTGATCAAAGTTTGGATTAATCCAACTCACCCTATTTTAATAGTTTTTGTCTATTTTAATTTGAAAGGACCACACACACACACACACACACACACACACATCACTTGTCTTAATTTAATATTACCTACCTTTCTCATTCAAATATGTATAATGAAACATATTAAATTCAAGATACAGTCAAAGAAATGGTAGAGACATAGTTAAAATATCTTTATTTGGTTTTCATTAAAAGATATAGACTATTCTAAAAGTATGCTAACATGAACTAAAGAGTGATTGCTAGACTTAGAAATTTAGTATGCTAACTCATTAGGAAATATCAAATTTTCTTATAATAAAATTAATTTTATCATAGATCCCAAATCTCAGTTTATTCATCCTTGGATTTTTTTTATGGGAATAGTGAGTGAAACATCCACACATTTGTATCACTTGTCTTCAAAATTAGATAATCCACAGTTTCAAAGTATTTCCTCAAACATTCCATAATGGCTCCATTGCAATTGAGGTCTACATCACTCAAATGACGTGTAAAATGGTTGAAACTAGGTGCATGTTACTAAATCAATACACTAACTTAATATCTAAACTTAAAGATTGAAACATTATGTCACTTGATAGATCTCTTCTTTTATTAACTCCCTTAACAAATCGGCAACTTTTAGAGATAATCAATTTGAAATTTTATATTCATTATTTACAACTTGGAAACCTATATTTCTGACTCAGTCCCTCTTGATAATCAATGAAAGGCTTATTATAATATTATTTTATTTAGAGAATAATTTGTATGAGCTTAAACCTTTCACCAAGTCACTTGAAGACTTAAGACCTTAATTCAATCCCCAACTGCTATAATACTATTTTATATCAATTATGCCTTAAGAATGGTGATTTTACCTCTTTCAATACTTAGGTTGTATTTTAGAATTAATTATTAATATTTAGTGGTTAATTCTATTTTTAAGAAACCAATCTTATTGGAGTGGTTTCTTAAAAGTTAAGGGTAGCAAGATGCTCATATTTTCCAAAAAATGAATTAAAATATTATTGTAATCTAGTCTTGCTCTAAAGTGGTATTAGTAGTGGAAATAATTAAAATATTATTGGGTGCATTATCATAAGGTTAAGGGTAGCAAGATGATCATATTTTCCAAAAAATGAAATCACATCAAATCATGCATCAAGATATGGAATGTAGAACTTTTCAAAAAAGTGTTGTTGGTTGAACTGAAAGTTCTACACACTAGTGAATAAATCTATTTGAGATATAAATATCAAGATTTATAGCTTAAAGAAGGATATTATAATATGTAATTATTTCCTTCTTTGAGCAGAATGCACAAAATTTTGAATAAAAATCAGCTCATATGATTGACAACCAGTGAGTAGATGAAACAAGTTTTCAATGTATAGAAAGAGGCAATGAGTTTATTTGAATATCTTTTGGCTTTCATGGAGGAATCTAATCTTCATGCCTGAGTGGAAAGTCTAAGTTCATCCACAGACTTATCACTAGTAAGAAAAAGTCTTTGATGTCTAACTCTAGTAAGAAGGAAATAATAAAAAGTTGTGTTTTCAAAGTAAAACCACAAAGCTCTGAGGCTAGATGGTTTCATGGCCACTTTATTTTAGGATACTTGGCCCATTTTGGGGGATAAGATTATTGAAGTATTGAAAGAATAAATGTTAAAAGGCTTATGTAAAATGAGTTAAATGCTACCTTCATATCTATACTACCTAAAGGTGCCAACTAACCGACCTTTAGTGACTAAATACATATCTCTCTCTATAATACTAATTACAAAATAGTTTCAAAATTAATAAGTTCCAAGATTAAATCTTTCAATTCAAATTTGCACTAGAAAGAATGGGTTTTATGTCCCATGTTGGAATATCATTATTATTATTGATAAATTCAAGTGGAGATTCTTGATGAAAGTGTTGGAGATATTTATTTTTCATAAAATTTGGTGCAATTAGATGTTTAATTGAATCTTTAGAACCAAATTTTATATTTTTATCAATGGTATTCTAACAGGGTTTTTTAAATCTTTGAGGGGTCTCAGGTAAGGGAACCCATTTCCCCTTTTCCTTTTCATTCTAATGATTAATTCTTTAGGGAAGGAAGTCAATGTTGTCCAAGTTTATGGCTCTTTAATATGTCTTTGTTTTATTTATTGCGCACAATGCTTAACACATCAATAATTTTAAGATGACACCTTTTTATTTAGAAAAGTCTTAATGAGTAAAGCCAAGAGGTTAAAGAGCCTATTGGATGCTTAATCAGCCTATGTTCAATTAATACATGAAATGAAGTCCAAAAACTTTCTTTGTTAATACTTTTTTTAAATATTAAATGGGATTTTTTGGGCACTTGGGTTTCAAAGTCTATAAAATTTCAAGCAAGTACCTTAGGGTTCATCTATTTGGTTGGGATAGGAAGGCATCTCTTTGGGATAATTTTATTTCTTATTTGAAATCAAAAATAAGTTTTTATAAATGGAATTTATTTTCTTTATCTAGCCATGTAACCTACATCAAATTACTTCTTAGTTATCTTATGATTTACTTGATGTCAGTTTTATGCCCTCTTGAAAACATGTTGTCTTCCCTCAAATAGATAATGAAAAAAATTCCTTTGGTAAGGTTGTAGGGATAAAATAAAAAATACATTATCAAAATACAACAAAGTATGCTTTCCTAAAAGTGTTGAGGTCATGAGGTTCAAAAATATTGACTTTTATAACCAGGCCTTGGGTGTTAAGCTGATTTGGGGAATGTACTCTAAGCTAGATGCCCTATGGAGTAGAATTATTTGACTCAAACATATGGTCTCCCTTGATCCAAATAGTATTATTGACATTGAAAATCCTTTGTAGTGTTCCCATATTTGGAACTTTTTACTTCTTGCTTCCTCTTATCAATAATCAGATCATTTGGGAGATTAATAGTGGGATGACTACTTGTTTTTGGAATGATTATTAAAATTTCCAAACACCATTAAAGAATGAAAGAGGGTTGACTAAGGACAAATTAATTCTCTCTATCGTGTGGTGATAAAAGGTGATTGATTACTTGTATCTATGTTCTCAAGCTAAGATCAGGGTCTAGAAGTGGAAATGCCTTCACAATACTCTCATTTATGAAGCTCAAAATTCGTTTCTTACTAGTTTTATTTCAAAGTGGAAAGTATTTATCATACTAACATTTATCAAGATGCAGTAGTGCCAAGGAAATGTTGCCTCCTTACTATTAAAATAAGCACACTAAGAAATCTGTGTGTGTGTGTGTGTGTGTGTGTAGAACTTATAAAATGAAGTGGGAAATATGAGTTGCCCCAATATAGGACTTTCAAATTATATTTTCAGTGTTCACCATTTTATTATCCTCTATTTTTTTTATTTACCAATTTTTTTAGATATTAGTGTTTAAGGTTGGAGGGTTATCTTTGATTCCATCAAAATTGTTTTCAAATTTTTATATTTTTGTTCTATTAAAATTTTTAGACAACCTTTCAATATGGCATAATATATTCTACATCTTTTTTCAAAGAGATTAAAAGTATAATTAATATCCTAAGTTTTTAACATCTTCCTAATTCTAATATCAATCATTAAGGGTTCTATTTGTTGACAAGTGTGTTCTCAACCTACCCCACATTCTCCTATTTTATAATGTTTTTGAACTGTTTCAATGTTTTTGAATTTTTAAAATTTTACTAATGTTGATATGTGTTGGCCTCTTGATAAAATCATATATCATCTATGCAGTTATTTACCCTAATTTGGTTTTATAAACCATAATATAATAGAACTTAGTAGAATTAATTGAGATTCTAAAATATGGAAATCAAACATAAATCTAAATGTAAAATATTGAATCATAATGAATATATCTAATAAGTGGTGTATAATATATTTAAAGTATTATGTTCATGATTGACATCATCATTGAATTAATAATTTTAATTTTAGTATAATATTTTGTAATGATTTTTTGGTGTCACTATTTTGATTAAATTAATAATAATGAATCATGTGTTGAATATGAATGTGTGACAATTATAATTTATGGTAGTTTTAAACTGAACAAAGTTTGGATCAACCAATCTCATCATTATTTAATAGTTTGTGTCTATTTTAATTTGGAAGGACTATATATATATATATATATATATATATATATATATATATCACTTAATTTAATATTGCTTACCTTTGTAATTGAAATATGTATAATGAAACATATTAAATTCAAGACATATTCAAAGAAAGGGTAGAGGCATATTTAAAAAATATTTATTTGGTGTTAAATAAAAAATCTAGACTATTTTGAAAGTGAACTAACATGAAATAAATAGCGATTTCTAGACTCACAAATTCAATATGCCAACTCATTAGGAAAGCTCAAAAATTGCTACAATAAAATTCCTTTTCTCATATATCCCAAACCTCAATTTATTCATCCTTGCATTTTTGATTAGGAATAGTGATTGAGACATCCATGCATCCATATAGCTAGGATTCAAAATTAAATAATCCACAATTTCAAATTAGTTCCTCATACATTCCACAATGGTTTCATTATAGTTCAGGTTTGTCTCACTCAAATGAAACGAGTCAAAGGGTTAAGACTAGTTGTAAGTCACTAAATAGATACACATTATTAATATCTAAATTTAATGTATATTTAATGATGTCACTTGATGGATCTCTTCTTCTATTAACACCCTTAACAAATTGACAACTTTTAGAGATAATCAATTAGAAATTTGATATAGGTTCTTTATAGCTTGGAAACCTATGTTTTTGACTCAATCCCTATTTATAATTAATGAAAGGATTATTAAAGTATTATTTGATTTAGAGAAGTAATTTTTATGAGTTCAAACCTTTCACCAAGTCACTTGATGATCTAAGACCTTAATTCAACCCCTAACTAGTACAAGACTATTTTATAGCAATTAGGCCTTAAGAATGGTGATTTTTACTCTTTAAATCCTTAGGTTGTATCTTGGATATACTTAAAAAAATTAGAGGTTAACTATATTGTTAATAAACCAATATTAATTCATTGGTTTATTAGAAATAATAATTCTAGACAGGTAAAATATCTAATAAGATTCTTTCTCCACATAAAAACTACTTATTCAAGGTTTTTCAGTGATAAAAAGGTATGAAAACATCAAAATTATATTTTTACTTCATCTATAATAAATCTCACCCAAAACCGTTCTTGACCATCTTAACAATTAAACACCTACAGGAAACTCTGTGACAGTCTCCTATTTATTCTTTCAGATTGTCTCATTCAACAAAATAATACTCTAAATAATTACAGACATGATATTTAACCTCCCTAAAAAAATTTAATTAATTTAAAATAAATTTATGACTCTTTTAGTGTCAGTAAACCCTATTTTAGATTTTTTTCTGAGTTTAGAAATCGAGAGCTTCTTATTGATTGATACATTATAGTACTTATCCTATCAATCAAACATTGTATAAATAATCTTATAATACCCTTTCAACTAATACAAACCTAAATTTTAATACATGTATGAGTTTACACATGATATGTAAGTGACTGAGATGATTGTGTATACACAAAAATAGTGATATGTTAGATTCTAAAGTAGTAAACTTCAATTTGAACTCAAACACGTTCTAAAATGATCTTCTATGACTTTTTAAAATACATTAGTATATTTTATTTTATTAATCACTTTGATGAGGAAGCCTAGTGCTCTATTTTTGGGCATGTCTAACAATTATTTGTCTTGATTCTGGAATGTAGTCCTAAATGACTTGCACATGATCTAAAACCTTACGTTGGATATTAAAGTGTCATCCATTTTCTTTATTTTTTTCATTTGTGAGGATTCATATACTTCAGTTACCATTTGAATATAATTATCTATGACATTTGTAGTTTATATTGACTTCTCCATTACATCACCCACCTTAGCTTGGAAATAATATCACATAATTTCAGCGTTATGAATTACTAACTATGTTACTTTTTACTAACTCATCTACATGATAATTTAGATTTAGAATTTTTAATTTCCTACATCTTCAATATTTTCCTATGCCACAACTTGTAATGCTAAGATTTGAGTGAGTAAATTGTGAAACGATAATGGTTATTCATATAGGCATTTGAATAAATCATCCATAATTTTTATAAATGGAAGGAGGGATTATTGTTTTAAATATTATACCCAAGTGAAATTATTGAAATATTTGACTATCAAAAAATGAACTTCTTTCACTACGAGTTTCTCTATTGACTCCATCCCTCTTTTCAATGAAGGGGTGAACATGCTCCCTTTTTTCTGTAATAACAATATTTTCCCACCAAACTATATATTTATTTTTTTGACTTTATTGAATTCTTGTTGTATTTATCATATCTTATCTCTACCATTATCTCTCATAATATTTATGAAGCCCCAATATCATATCCAATTAACTCTCTAAGTAACTCTTTCAACCAATTATTAGGTGAAGGGCCTAGAATATGATTATCAATGGAAAAATGGAAGGAAAAGATGAAGTTACAAGGAGTTTGTCTCAATATTCTAAAGTATTTGGTAAGGGAAGGTTTATGTATATTTTGGGTTAAATGACTTTGATAGATATGTAATATAATTCCTTAATAGTGAATTTAAGAGGTTATTTTATAACAGGGACTTGAATGTTACTGGGATAGTTAGAGATTGAGGTGCAATAGTTTGATCATAAATTTTATTTGACATATTATTTATATGGACATATTTGAAATATGTATGAATGAGTGGAGGAAAGGTGTGTCCTTGTATGGAGAAACTAGGGGTGTGACCTTTGTTGAATAGGTTATCATATACTAACTGAGCACCCATTATTGGTTGTCCCAAGTTTTGAATAGGTTATCTTATTATCAAAACAAATATAGTTCATAGTACCAACCTAGATAGTGAGGTTATAAATTAGAGATAAAATATCTAATATTATTTTCTTATTTTCAATCAAATATATACATGGGTCCATCTATACCCTAAGGATTTTAAAATTTGAATTATTTGAATTTATTTTCAAGGTTGATTATCTTAACATTGATATGCTCCAAGATTGAAAACACATTGAAAAAACCTCATATATGTCTTGTAAAATATATCCATTATAGGAAATACATGTATCCATTCTCCATATCAAGTAGTACTTGCATGTAGATATCATTGATATCCTTTGGGTGTAAGCATAGTCAATATTCATTAAGCAAATTTGATTAGTACCTACTTATAGTTGGAGAACATATTAAGGACCCAAAATGGGCTCAAAAAAATTCAATGGATCCTCTCTCAAATAATAGATCATAGTCTACAAGAACAAGGCTATAATATAGGAAAATTAATAATATCAATTATTATTTGGTAAGATTTGGTTAGTTCTATTTCAAAATCTATAGTTTACTTATAACCCAATGACATTCTAATTATCTTTGCCTGTACTTTATCATGTTACTAAAATAGGATTTACCAATACAAAACTTAACATATTATTTTTATATGCATTTATTTGTAGGAAGTCAGCCTTAAGCATAAAAAATCTTATTTTATACATTGCATACTTCAACATAGAGAAAGGACAGTGTTTATAATTAATATTTCCATGAGTCATTTCTTAGTACATAAATCTCATTCCATAATGGGGCATCTAGAAATAGCTTATCCTCTTAAAATATTCATCTTGATAAAAATTTATTATAGAATTTTCCAAAAGTAACTGAGTCAAATGTGTTTTAAATTGTTAACCATAATAAACCTTGTTACAATCAAATTCTGATTCATCATAGATTAATGAGAATTTATGCATAGTTATGTACATAATAGTAAAATATAACTTTTATCAACCATTCAATATTCAAATATTGTAATAACTAATTTAACCCTATAGTATACACCATTAGTAGATTTCCCAATTTTTACATCTAGAATAAAGTTCATTCAATGGTTCATTATAGAACCATTATAAAAAATGAACATAGTAAAGTCTTATTTTAAATGGATTTCAAAAGAAATAGAATAAGGGCATACTCAATAATGTCAAAACATCAACAAGCCAGAGATTATATCAGTAAGACTGAATTGAAGAATTTTATATGAATATATAATATGTAGAAGGGTGCTCAAAAAGGCCTCTCCATGAGTAAAATCAATATCTTAAATTCTAATTCCCATTTCATGGTAGAGGAGAAACATTCATTACAAATCAATTTGGGTTTTAAAAAAAGGAAAACATTTCTTTCTCTTTACGTAGAGTGGAGTGATGCAGCTAGATTTGCCTCCTCATCTTAAACTAGAATGCAATGTGGAATATTGGCAATGCATACACTATGGCAAGGTAGAATAAATGTACTGGAGTCTATATGCATTCTATTTGTGGGTGAAAATAAATTTAGGGGAAGTGGGAGGAAAATAGGGTGGGATATTTAATCTTGGTGGATGGAGAGGTGACAACATTCATATGATGGGTTGGAAATGATGCTTCATACATCACATTGATATGGGTGACTATTAGTGGGCAAGAGGGGTTGGTGGTGAATTGGCTATGGGTAGGTATGGTGAAGTGATAGTTTTTTCATCATCAGTCATCATTAGTGATGTGTGGTGAAGGTTATTAGGGATGTGGGTGAGGGGAAAATGATAGAGAAGATCGACAACATAGTGGTTTATTATGGTTGGCCTAGGGGTTGAGACACAAGCATTACATCAGTAGTGCATGTTGGTTAAGTCTAAATTATGAAAACATAGCTAAATGTTACATTCATATCTTTGATTCATAAGGGTGCTAACCAATCCACCATTAGTGACTACACTTACCTCTTTTCATAATATAATTTATAAAATAATGTTTAAATCAAACTCTTTATGGCTTAAATCTTTCATTTTAGCTAAAGTGAATAGGGTTTTTTTTGGTCCTTGGCTAGAATATTCAAGAAGGATTTTAAATTACTGGTGATTCCATTCTTTAATCATGCTATTGTAATTCGTAACAAGATTTGACCATATAGTTATGTATATTTAGTGTAACTATATTCAACTCCAACAAAAGCACAACCTTAGCTGATAAATACATAATATATTTTTGTAATAACTTAAATACATCCATGTTGGTTGATATTGAATAATACTCTTTACTGAATGAAGCATTCCAATACATCCATGAACAATAACATTACCCAAATACTTAACTTTTATTATATGAAGGATACAACTTGAATTTATTATATATATTATCTTGATACACTCCTAGATAGGAGGAGAGGCTCAAGGATTACACTCATAATAGTAGTTGAAAACACACACAAACACAAACACACACAATTATATAACATAGGGATTGGTAGTCCATTTTATCAAGTTGACACACTTTCTTTGATGTTTTTTCATGGTGCATAGAGGATATCTTTAGACTTCTCCTCCTCTTCTGGAGTTAAGGGATGACCTTTCATATAGCCCTCCAATAGTTTTATGAGTTCTTCTTTTGAGCATCTGTCAATGTTGGATCCATTTTATTTGAGAGTAGTCTTGATCCTTTCCAAGGTAATGGTCATTGGATTATATGTAACATTTAGTGTGGAATCTACAATATGATTTTTAACATTGCCATCGGTATATTAAACTCTATTGATGAACTCATCTACACTATTACAAAACTTTTTAAGAAATGATTTAATGATATCCATAACATCATTGACTGCATCAATAGAAATTAAACATAGAATTTAGACTTCACTCAACACCCATTTTGCAAGAGCCTTTATGCCTAGAACAACCACATTCCATATCCTTATGGTTTGTCTAACTATAGTCATTGAAAATAAATCAATAATATCACAAAAAATATTAGCATTTCGATATGCATTCACATTGTGTAGATAAATCACACTACCTCATCCTCATAATTGCTTCAACCCTTCAACGTTTACATTCAACCTAGAATAATAAAATAAAATATGAGCATGGTCAATCTCCATGGCTGATCTCAACACAAAAATATATATATAATAAAATTGGCTCATACCACAATTGAATGAATTTGGAGATGAGATACCTGGAATATATAGATAAACATGCCAATGTAAACAATAATCTATAAGGTGAATGGTGGACATGATACACTTCATACGTGACTTCCATGATATAATTATGTACCAAACAAATTTTATTAATTTATTTTTACTATTGGTGGCCATTGTTATTCCATTAATCTTAATGTTATTCCACTTACTTCTATTAATGCTAAGGCTATTTAAGATTCAATTTGATATAGAAAAAGCTTATTTTATAAATGTCATAATGAAATTAATTTAATTAATGCCATGTTGATGTTATTTTTGTGATTATTATGATATTCCTACCCTAATTCCACTAATGATAATGCCTTTTCAATGATATTTTGATGCTAATGTTATTCCTACCTTTACTTCCATAATGATATTCCTACCTTAATTCTAATAATGAAATGGTTGACCACTGACAGATATTATTTTTTTAAATTTATTTTAAGAAAATATAATTTTTTTGATGTTAAGTTGATATTATTTTAATTACTTCCATTAATATTAATACTAATCTAAACCATTTTCATGCAGTTTCAGTATATGATGTGCTATTGTAACCTATGTTTTTGTAACCCATTTTCCTTGGGAAGGGACTTGACTTCATTTATTGATCTGGAAGAGGGGATCTCTTGACTTAATTCCATGAAAATGGATTCCAAAATACCCAATTGAAACATCAAAGGTGTGTACAAACCTTCCTTCTTGTTAAATTTCTTGGAAATTGCACATGTGGTAAAAGAATTGATGAATTTGGATAAATAATGCCTAAGATGTCCCCAAAAAAATTAGTTATAAAACATTACAAGAATTTATTTAACCCCAATATGTTCTAAAACATTTATAAAATGATTCACCCATATTAGATTCTATACCCATTGATCATTCAAAAGACAAAACTTCCCAAGGTGATAGATGAGTATGTCTTGTAAATATAAGTTTGGAACTAAATTAATGCAAAATTAAATTTTGAATATATTTTTAGAAAAAAAAATTCTAAATTAATATGTGGTCTCAAGCACCACTTATAGTTCAAAACATGGTTTTGTTATCAATCATGAATCCTAAGTTTCAACAACATATGAAAGGTATTTGTGTATTTTCCACATATTTTTCCTTGCCCTAACGTAACTAAGAGATATTGATGTATTAGTTATCATGGTTTCCAATAGGATAACAGGTTTATTTGAGTCATATTCATGGTTTTCATGTCAAGTGCAATAGTTTTCCCATCCTTTCTTTATTGATAAATTATTATTTCCCACATCAACCTAATGGAAAACACTATGACTATTATAATTTATTTTAACTTTAGTGGTTATATAATGTTTTTTAGATTACATATTTTTGTTGAATTACTATTTTGATTAGCTAAATCACGATGATTAATATTTTAATTATGAGTTTCATCATTTAAGTGGTTATGTATTGTATATTCATGTGATGAATTCTACATTATGTTTTGATATAAATGTAGTAGTTCACTTAATATATTAATTTACGTTGATATTATTAGTTGATTTATGTGTATGATTATGATGGACTAACTAACTTATTTATCTATATGTGGTAGATGCAGGATATTGTATCTAAAACCTCATAATAAAATCATGAAGGAGGGCATCATCGAGGAAAGGATGGTAGATCATGAGAATTGGAGATAGAAGGAATGAATATTGAAGAGATGGGAATCTATATTTAATTCATTTATTTTCATGATAGGCATGATATGTACTTTAAATATATCTAGTATGTCATTATGATACTACTTCAATGATCATATTTAGTTTTTATTGTTGAGTGTATTCTTATATTCTTTGGATACATGTTAACTCATATTCTTACATTTCTTTTTCATTGGATATTAATTTTATAATGTTTTATTGAGAATATTAAAAATTAACTATAATTTTAATATTCATATGAAGTTGTTGTGATTTAGATGGTTTGTGCATCATAATTCTCTTGCATAGTCATATTCATACTTTCATATAAGTTCTCATTCTAGTATTTCTTGCTTGGTCATATTTCTATGTAGTTAATCTTGATGCATATTGGTTGGGTTATATTTCATAAACCATGTTGTGAATATCAAAAACACAAAAAAAACATAATAGACCTTATTTTGTGGGTCATTAGAATCATAGGAAACTTTTAACCACATTATGGTCTGCATTGAATAACTTGTAGTACATTATCAAACCATTAACATAAGAAAATAATATAGAGTTGAATTATTTTATAATGTAATGATTGTATCATACATATTTTAAAAATTGGTCAAAAAACATAATTCATTCATTTCAAATGGACTAGGGTTTCCATGAATTTTGAGGAAAAACTCGAGTTGTGGATAAGAATAGGATTTTTTTAGTTTTGTTAGGAAGACTTAAATAAATTCATGATGTTATTGTGAAAATTCTACATGGCCTTGCATCCCTATTCAGTTGGGGAAAAAGGAACTAAACTAAGACTAAAATTAATACATACATTTATGTATTTATTTGAATGAGTGCAATTTACCAAAATGGAGATCTTGAGGGAAATGGGAACCCCAAGTGCAATTTGAAATTTTGCAAAATTGAAAAATGCATTTTGATTCTTGGATTCCCTAAGGGGAAATACAAGTGAAAATTATAACTTTACAATTTACAAATTATATATTTGCAAAAGGGGCCAAGATTTCCCCAAAAGGTCAAAAGGTGAAAATAATGCATTTATGTATTAAAAATATGGATGAAACCCCATAAGAGGTAAATTTGTAAAAGGCAAATTTTTAAATTACAAAGTGTGAAAAAGAAACTTCCATAAGGTAAAAATAAAAAAAGGTAAAAATACAAAATGCAAGGTGTTGAAAAATAAATTTGAGCCAAAAAAAAGGTAAAATGACCTAATTTTTTTACTTTTTTCATTTTTGTACTTTTCCAAGCTCCTCCATTGGAGAGAAATTATATGTTTACAAAGCCAAGGTGGGCCATTGGAGGAAGATCATATTAATAGCCATAGATCTAGAATATTCACATGCCATCATTGTAAGAGTAGGTTGTTTCATGGTGTGTAAAAATGGAAGAGTAATTGTCCAAGAGGTTATATCTATGTAATCAAGTGGTCAAGGGAATCTTCAGGTAGTTTCAAAAAAGACAAGGTGTTTATTTATCCTCCACCATGAATTTTCACCTTCCAGCTCATGTAAAAGGCATATGTAGCTAATAAATCAAATTATTTACTCCAAATCTTCATCATTCCTTCTAGAGGCAATTAAAACAATGATTTTTAATGTAAATGGGTGAAGATTATAGGCAAGGCAAATGGTTTTTCCAATTGTGAGAATCTTGGCAGAACTTTAGGGTGTGGACTACAATTTTGAAAATTGCAAAATGCAACCCCCGTTATCAGATTAAAAAACAAGGGGTAAAAAATGTATAAATAGA
This sequence comes from Torreya grandis, assembly GCA_037957365.1. Lineage (NCBI taxonomy): Eukaryota > Viridiplantae > Streptophyta > Pinopsida > Cupressales > Taxaceae > Torreya > Torreya grandis. The sequence continues at coordinate 323,436 of JARHVA010007347.1, forward strand.
AGGCTTCTCTTATATTCTAGGTGGTTGTTATTGGTTGTTAATTTTCTCTAAGTCTAAGTTTCGCATAAAATTTTGGGATAAACTATTTTGTGTAGATCTTGTCTCCCTTGCTAAGTTAGTTGTAAGTGTACAACCATTAGCAAGCTTTGAAAGCATATTTTGACTCTGTTGTCCAACATGGATAAATATCACAATGCTTATCCCCATGGTAGCAATTTGAAAAAACTTATGTATGTAATATCTCTTTTCTAGTTAATGAAAATGCTTTTGGTTTCTTACTATTTTCTATTGATGAAGTGTAGTAATGTATTTTACAATTTATGTTGATTATAAATTTGGGTTTGTGTTCATTACTAGATATCATTTTGAGCATGAATCTAGATTATAAAGCCTCAATACATTATTTTAGGATATGTTTTTTTATGAATTCTTAGGGAACCCTAGGTTAATGGATTTGATGGGAAAAAGTATGTGAGATTCTAGAATTGGTGTATGTTTCTAGGGTTTCAAAATCATTTGAGTATTTACATTTCATTTGTACAAATAACTGTAAATTACTCTTGGTAGTACTCACTATCTTTCATTTGATTTTTTTCCACACCTTTACTAAGGAATGATGCTATGAATTTTTTAAAGTATCCCTGCTATTTGAAAACCATCATCACACCACCATTTTTATTACAACTATCTCCTTCAATATATTAATTCATGTCACTATCATGGAATAAATGATACAATAAGGTGGCATACTAATACAATTTACCTAGAAGACCTCCTTGAATATATTTTTCCCCTTTCATCTCTTCAACAATAACTTCTAAATTCACCTTCATAGAAATAAATATCTCCTCATGTAAGTACAAACATAAGCTAAGCATGTCTATCAAGGCAAGGTAATGATAACAATGTATACTAGCATAATATTTTATAAACCTACCATATAACCTTATCAAGATGTTTTCAGGACTAAATAACATGCTCTTGATATAAACATCCCTCCATTTTCACTAAGAATTAACCAATACATACCATTTTTTTATCAACCATTCTATGAATATTGGAAAATCACTACACAAACATCACAATATTAGAATTGAAACTACTTAAATTTTACATGTGCACTGCTTATTCATATCTATGAAGATGAAGAAACATGATCATAATGACAATTAAAATATGGGAATTTTAGTGAGTATACATGATTAAAATATATTTGTAGTCATTAGAAGAGAATGAGGTAGAAGATAATAAATTCAATTCAAAATTAAGATTATTAAATATATGATCATTTTAGTGATTATACATGATTGAAATGAATTTATAGTCATTGTCATAGAATGGCGTAGAATATAATGAATTCAATTCAAAAATAAGATTCAATGTTTGTATAAAGCAAGTAAAATAAAATATACTTTCAAATGATAATAAACTTTGATTCATTGAAAATATTGATTATAATTTCACATTGTTATAAATATCTACAAGAGAGAGCCCTTAATTCATTATTTTTATAAACATTCATTTTATCCTTCATAATCCCCATGTAATACCCCAATATTATACACATAACACATAAAAGGACAATATTACAAATGAAAAAACTAGTTGCCATAAATCAACATGTATGCCATATTGAGTCCCCCTATACACTACAATAGAGTTGCATGTTTGGCATATCACAATATTGGATCTTTAATCGCTAGAAAAATGTCATAGTTCTACTATGAATGATGATGTATTTTGATAATCATTTATATTCAAATCTGACTCTGCACATGGAAAATAATACTCATTCAAAGTGCCCTATACCTTCATAACTAGATAGAACACAATATTAAGACTAGATGAAGTACCATCACTACTTGGTGTACCCCATCTTACCATTACTCTGACATCCCCAACATCCTGCACATATTTGGTCTTCACATCAACAAACTACCATAATGGTAGCACTACCTAGTAATGAAGTGTGGTCACCTTCTCATCTCTTACGTAAATCCTTATAGACATTTGGTCACACAATAGTTTAGAATTACTTTCAATAACCACATTCTCCACATTATTATCATAAGGATCTTTAAACCCATTAATGAGAGCTATTAGTATGAATAGTTAAATTAACTACCATCAATAATTATAGCAAAATTAAAGGTTATCAATTGTTTCCTCAAACCATAAATAATATATGCATATTTGAAACACTCTATAATTATATCATAGCAGATAGTAATATGTAATACATATATATTATCCATAACCTTTATAAAAAATTGAATATATTATTTTATAATATGTATCATAACAAGCCTAATTGAGGGGTACCTAATTTATCAGTTTAAACATTGAATTTATACTATAAAACATGGAATATATAGAGGAGGTTATTCATTGTGTTGTATTACCATTTGAATTTGATATCTAATAAATTCATGTCACCCATAATAAAAAGTGTTGTTTTCCTAATTCTATATTAGGTTAAGGCTTGTATTTATCTATAATTTCATAGTTCTAGTCGGCATAACATACTTTGGCCCAAAAATCTCATGGTGCCTCAATTAATTTCACACTATTCGGATCTAAATTTATAGTATAATTTAACATTAAAAAATATGTATTACATAATATTTTACAAGTATTCCACTATGTTTATGATATGTTTTCCATAATATGATCTAGATCCTAATTTAGAGTTTATACATTAAAGTTTATCTTATTATAATTACTTCTTGTGTTTCCATTTCATTGGGTTAGTTTCTCCCCTTTTTCTGCCATGTTTGGGTGTTCACTTGAGGAAATGGGTTCTTATGAACTCTAATTGGGAGGTGAATCTTGAAGAGGATTGGAAGCTTTACTTTATTTGCCATACATTTGTGTGAAAATCTATACTTGTTTATGACTTTCTTGTGAAATGTTTAGGTCAATGTTGTTTGTTCCCTCAAATTAAGATCAGTTTTCTATTAATCATAAGTAAATACCCTCCTTAATTTGAGATGATGGAATCCATTATAAAAACATAATTGGAATTTAACATTTTGGTGTTTTAGCATGGAAGTAAATGGATTGACATAAATTGAGGAAACTAAAAAGTGACTATAGAAAATAAAGGACTGCTATTTCCTAATTTTATAAGTTAAGATAATAATTTTTGATATGCAAGTTAATATTTATGTATATTGATGTATAATCTAATTGACATGATAATATGTAGTAAAGTATTCTGCATTTATTTATTTTTAGTTATACATTTTGAAGTATTATGTTCATGATTGACATGATCATTGAATTAACAAGTTTAATTTTAGATTAATATTTTGTAATGATTTTTTTTGTCACTATTTTGATTGAATTAAAAATAATGAATTATGTGCCCACTACTAATGTGTGATAATTTAATTTTGGGTAGTTTTAAACTAAACGAAGTAATGTGTGATAATTTAATTTAATTTAATATTACTTACCTTTCTCATTGAAATATGTATAATAGAACATATTAAATTCGAGATACAGTCAAAGAAATGGTAGAGACATAGTTAAAATATCTTTATTTGGTGTTCGTTCAAAGATATAGACTATTATGAAAGTGCACTAACATTAACTAAAGAGTGATTGCTATACTTAGAAATTTAGTATGCCAACTCATTAGGAAAGGTCAAATTTTCATACAATAAAATTCTTTTTATCATAGATCCCAAACCTCAATTTATTCATCCTTGGATTTTTGATGTGGGAATAGTGAGTGAAACATCCATTTATTCTTATTTCTAAGCTTCAAAATTAGACAATCCATAGTTTCAAAGTAGTTCCTCGTACATTCCATAATGTTTCCATTGCAATTTAGGTTTGCCTCACTCAAATGACACGTAAAAGGGTTTAAACTAGGTGCATATTACTAAATAAATACACTAGCTTAATATCTAAACTTAAATTTTGAAACATGATGTCACTTGATGGATCTCTTCTTCTATTAACTCCCTTAACAAATCAATAACTTTTAGAGCCAATCAATTTGAAATTTGATATAGGTTATTTACAACTTAGAAACTTATGTTTCTAACTTAGTACCCC
>JARHVA010007347.1:332500-340000 GCA_037957365.1 Torreya grandis
TTTAACCATCAAAGGTGTGTGAAAATATTTCTTCTTGATAATCAACTTATAAACTACACATGTGGTACAAGACTTGATGTATTTGAATACATAATACTTTAGATGTGGCTAGAAGTACTTCTGAAATATTTCAAGAGTGTATTTAACCCCAAAATGTCTTAACACATTTCTAAAATGAGTCACCCATATTAGTTTATATTTCCATGGCTCATTCAAAATGCACAAGTTCCCAAGGTGATATACTAGTCTATCTTATAAGTTTGAAATTGAATAAATGAAAAGTAAATTTTGAAGAGATTAGTGATAAATTCATTTTAAAATGAATATGTGGTATCAAGCAAAAAACATATTTAAAAACAAGGTTTTTCTATCAATAATGAATCACAAGTTTTGACACCATATGAAATGTATTTGTTTATTTTTCCACATATTTTTCCTTACCTTGATGTAACTAAGAGATATTGATGTATTAGTTATCATAGTTTTTAATGGGATAATAGGTTTATTTGAGTGGTTTTATAAAGTCATTCTATGTGTCTATAGATATGTCGAATTTAATTTGATATTCATGATTTTCATGTCAATTTCAATAGTTTTCCCACCATTTCTTTACTGATAATTTTTTATATCCTACATCAACATAGTGGAAAATTTTGTCACTATGACAATTTATTTTAACCTTATTGGTTATAGAATGTTTATTAGATTCCATTTTTTTTTTGAATTACTATTTTGATTAGGTAAATCATGACGAATAACAATTTAAATATGGGTTTCATCATTTAAGTGGTTATGTATTGTATAATGATGTGATGATTTCTACATTATGTTTTGATATAAATTAGTAGTTCATTTAATATATTAATTTATGTTGATATTATTAGTTGTTTTATGTTAATGATTATTATGGACTAACTACCTTATTTATCTATATTTATTGGATGGAGGATATTCTATTTGATACCTTGCAATAGAATCTTGAGGGAGGGCATCATCGAGGAGAGGGTGGTAGATCATGGCAACTAGGGACAAAAAGAGCAAATTCATAGGAGTCAGACATCCACATTTAATAGATTTATTTTCAAGATAGGCATGATCTATAATTTCACTATAGCTAGTATGTGGTTATAATATTACTTCAATGGTCATATTTAATTATGATCACTGAGTGTATTATTATATTGCTTGCATACATGCTAACTTATATTCTTACATTTCTTGTTTCATTGGATATTAGTTTTATATTACTCTATTGGTAAGCTTGACAACCATCTATTTTTTAATATTCATGTGGAATTCTTGTCATTCAGATGGTTTGTGCATCATAGTTCTCATGCATAGTCATATTCATACTTGTGTATAAATTATTATTATAGTATTTCTTACTTGGTCATATTTTTAAGAATTTATTCTTGATCCATAATAGTTGGGATATTCTTCATAAAGCATTTTATGAATAGTAAAAAAAGAAATAGAACATAACATACCTCATTTTGTGGGTCATTAGAATCATAGGAAACTTTTAACCACATTGTGATGTCCAATGAATAACTTGGAGTACATTCTGAAACCATTCACATATGAAATTAATATAGAATTTAATTAGTTTCTAATGGAATGATTATATAGTGCACATTTTAAGAATTGATTAAAACACTTAATTAATTCATTTCAAATGGATTGGGTTTTATATGAAGTTTGAGTTAAAGCTCGAGTTGTGGATAAAAATAGGATTTCTTAATTTTTATTAGGATGACTTATAGAAATGCGTGATGTTATTATGAAAACTCTACATGGCCTTGTATCCCTATTCAGTAGGGGAAATGAGAAGTGAACTAAGACTACAATTAATACATATATTTATGTATTTATATTGACTATTTAGAAGGGGATGACATACCTCAAAATTGGTGACATGCAATGATGAAGTGGGAGAGAAAATAAATATTAAGTATGGATAAAAGAATTATGAGAAGGAAATTGACTATAGAGGAAGGAAAAGAAGAAGTTGTCAATGTAAATGACTTAAGCAAAGAACCTACTATCATTTTCCAATTTTGAGGCAAGTAACATTTTGTTTTAAATATGTGCATGGCTTAGATGATTTTATTTCTTGAATTGTATTATAAAATGGCTTAATTAATTCCATTCACTTAATATTTAATATTTAGTTGTTAAAGATGAAAACCCTCATGGAAAAAATTGTGAAACTCATAAATTATGGAAAATTCATAGTCTAGGTATCCCACCATGATTTTTAACTATTTGTGTTTAACGCTGAGCACTAAGATGATATTATAAACTAAACTATAATATTTTATTTAAAATATGGTTATAATGGCATGTGTTTCATGTGGATTATTAGCTTTGGGAAGTTTTCTTTAGATTTTCCACCTCTTTGAACTAGGGGTGAGATCTTATTATCACACGCAAGTCCATAGAGGGGATCTTACAATTGAAATATTTAAAGTAAACCTGAGTTCATAATTAAATAATAATCCTTTTTTAATCCCATTGAATGGTTTTAGGGTCTGAATAAAAAATGTTTTTAGCATAATCAACTAAAAGGGTCAATTTGGTATGACATAAGTCAAGTAGTTGAAGCTATTGAGGATGGAGATATATTGATGATTATCTTATATGGTTATTGGTAATGCTTTATATGAATAAGAAGCATTAATTTGATCTATCTTAATATGTTATATAACTTTGAATGGATTAACTATATATTTCATGTTGTGATAACCTTTTGATGGCATAGAGTATTTCAATAAAGGATTTTCTTTTAAATATTCCTCATAGGAAACCATGATCTGATGTCTTCATAGAGGAAACCATTATCTTAGGTTTTTTTTAAGGAAAATTCTGAATATCAACATGTGTTATTGGTCACTAATAAAAACATAACACACCTCCCCCACACACCTAAAAACACCATCCACATTTTTTTTGATATTGGTAAAGTTAGGGATTTGAATGGGGCCCTTTCCTTTTACATCAGAGAAAAAGATAGAAAATTCAAAGCACAAAGATACACTTGTTCTATAAAAATATCAAATAGGCTATAGAGAGGTTGTAAAATAGATACAAAACTAAAAATAAAACATAAAACTATGTCCCTTCTAAACAATTATATTTTATCATTAAAATGGTCATATTCAATGGTTTAAGGTCCTTATTAAAGTGACCTTTTCTCTTATTTTTAACCACCATCTAATCTCCCCCATCACCAAAATTAGGAGAAATATGAATAGTGGTCTAAATGAACCTGAATATTGAAGGTTATTTATAGAGACATGAGCAACAAAATTCTCATTCAACTACCCTTTTTCCATATTTCTTTCCTCCCTTATTTCCTTTAGTCTAAAATCCTCTTCAATATGTGTAATATCCTATTTGTTTTCTAAAGGACCTAGCAATGGAGACTCTAGAACTATATCTACACTTTCACCTTCCTTATTCGCTTGGATAATTAGATATTCATAACTATCATCTTTCTACTAGTAATTCCCCCTTTTTTTATTAAGTGTAAAATAGAGAGTGTTGATAGGTCCCACAACCTGAAACAAAGAGTGAAAATATATATTAATGAATGCTTACATGGATGCCTTTACCAGTGGCTATCAAAGATATGAAATAAAAGAAGTAGCATCTACTAACCAGATAATACAATAATCCCTATGATAGAGGAAAAAACACAACAAAACAACAATATTATAAAAAAAAAAAAAAAAACATCTAAGACCCTATACAACCATTTTATTTTTTTATTCTGAGGGTCACGTTCAAAGTTTATTGCTCCTTATTACCTTTTCCTTTCCTTTTGGTACTCACCATTATCCACTCACCTCCTTTAGTTGAATCAGGTAAAATAGGAATGGACAGTTCTAAAGCATTTCCTAGGGTATGATTTAATAATGGGATCTTTGTTAGAAAACATTCACCTTCAACAATAGGATTTGATGGAGACCAAGCCTTTAACCCCTCATTAGAAATGTAATCCTTAACCACTTTATCTACAAATGGATCTAAAATTTCCATAAGATTTTTTGGTACTATTTCTAGTGTTTTGAATTCATCTTCATTAGTAATCATCTCTACCTCAAAAATTTCATACTCTTCACTTTTATTGTCACTATCTTTGAATTTTTCATGCCCTAATTATACATATTTCCACCAATTATTTATTATTTTATGCTTGATGTTTGGAAATTCATTTACCAAATTCCCTATAAGAAAACATTTACAACATATAAAAGGTAAGCCTTTTTAAACTATAAGCTGAACCAAAGTTTTATTCTTCACACTGAGTTTCATCTAAGCTAAGATTTCCTTGGAAATATCAACATATACAAATATTATGGCATAGGTTGAATGAAACTTTTATTCCATTAAAAAATCCCCATATCAAAATTATCTAACAACACTACCAATGGATTTAAAGACACTAGTATTTCAAATTTACTACAATAGATTTGGTAACCAAACCTAGATTAATTTTATACTAAACATTTTAGTATGGGGGTTAAAATATAGATGTCAAGGTTTTATCATCAACATGTGCTTTTCCCAATCCAAATAAAAATTAAAAGCAACGTCTTTATCTTTAACAAAATAAAAAATAACAATGAAAATACCTTGAGCATAGGGTCGAATTTCAATCCTACATTTAATCAGAGTTTTCCATTTATTGGTGATCTGGGCATAGTGATCCAAAAGACTAGGCCAAAATCCTTCAAACTTGTAGATCATTACATACTTATCTAACATCTCTTCTAATTCCAAGATTACATCAAACACCTTATTTTCAAAAATAATGATGGGGTTGAATTTATGCACGCTAAAGACTTAACCATATCCTTTTTAGTCATTGATTTTACATAGGAAGGGTTTTGAATCATCCCAAACCTTATATATTATCTCTACCTAGATATTTCAACTACTTCCATCAACATTGGGTCATGGCTTATAGCATAAAATATTCCTTTAGGGCTCCTGATCAATATGGAAATTATTGAATAAATCTTCCTATAAGAATTTTTGCATCCATGAAAATAGGGTTTAAAACCCCTAAATTAGCTTCTACCAATACATCTTTAGCCACATTATAACATGCCATCGATAGAATCCAAGATTTTATGTTTCCCTATACTTCCCCTACAGCACCATCAGGCCTCTTCCCTCTAGCAGGATCTACAACTACCATTGAACAGTTCTTTCCCGCTTTATCATCACTTAGGGTTTTCACCTTGAACATAATGTGTATTTCCCTTATTTTGTTTAATGTACAATAATTAATTAACTAAATGAATAGTTACAAAGCATCGTCAACATCTTAAAGGTAAACCTTCATAGTAATAGTTTGTAACCATGTTCAATCCCTAACTTACAATTCAACATGTGTAGGAAGATCCTTGATAATATCTAGATTAACATGTATTTTAGAATAGGTTATATGCCCCATATATTTGGTTTTAGGATCCACATCATCTAATTCACCTAATGAGTGTCTTATAATCTAAAGCAAAAACCTATCCCAAAATTTAAGGAGAAAATGAGGTAACTAAATCTAGGTCAGTCTAAAATTAAAAAAATTAGTAAGAGGATTGAATGTGGGATACTAGTGCTTTGTCAAAAGCATATGTTTCCCATCTAGCTCCCACACCCAAAAATATTCATTAATTAAATCTATGTCCTCCTCTAAATCAAAAATTATAATAAATTTTCCTTTAGAACATAGATGAATTTAAATCTTACCTTGTATATAAACACTCCAATACTTAGAGATCCATTGGTATAGATTTAGAAGATAAGGCCACATCTTATGAAAACATCATATCATTCCTCTCTCCAAAATCCAATCCTCTTGATATAGAACCTCTCTAAGATTCTCCTTTGAAAAGAAAAATCTAGGACTATTTTTTGCTAGATGAAAAGCCTCTCTCTTATTTTTAGCCTTTGGAGATTGCAACACCTTCCCAAAAAAGGTACGTATAAATCTATTTAAGATCATATAGTTTGTAACCTATATTTTTATAAAATTAATTAATGAATATTTTTTTTTACTAATTTCAGAAGTTTGTATACCTTAAAATCTGATCAAAAATGTATATATGACCATGCACCCACAACTAACTACCTTAAAAAATATCAAAAATTAGATATTTTATTTTTTAATGTGTATATAATTAGGTCTAATTTACAACTGTAATCTTTTTTTCTAGTTTGGATGAATGATTAAAAAGATACAACAACAAAGATGAACATTAATAATCATGGCATATAGAACTACAAAAGACATACTTAGTCAATAAACATAAATAACAACCTTAAGGCAATAAAATTTTAAAAAAATTATATATATAGAAAGAGGAGATTTAGTTGATGTTGCAGTACTATTTTCAAGGAAAACTTTGATAAAATGGATAGTGTCTAGCATGGGCAAAGTTGCATTTTTTATATTTGGTAAAAAATGTGCATTCAACTATGTATGTTACACGTCCTTGCCTGAGGATTAGTAATCCAAGCCATTCTCAAGCCTTAAAACATGTGTTTAAAAAGTAAAATCTAAGAATCACATATGTAGAACTACCACATATTTGGAACTACCATATACGTAGAATATTTTACTACTAGTCTTTAAAATCATGTACGTAGTTTTACACTTAGTTATGGACATTTAGTTTCTTATACTTATATTTATATTTTATTTATATAATTTGAGGACATTTAGAGTGGTGTTGTACCTATAGGAGCTATAATTCAAATTATAGGTGTTGGACGATCCTATCATATTTAAGACTTAGTCAAATTCCATGGATTCATGGTTTCAGACATAGCCACATTTTAAGGTTTTAAAATTTCTAGGAGACATCATAGGAGGTATGAAAGCTACATGAAGGGATTTAGGTATGATGGAATATTATGATAACATCTCTCACAAAATACCACAAGTCGATCCCACCCCATTCCCTCTACACCCCTTAAGGTATACACCATCGGAGAAATGTATTGGTGAGCCCATAATTCATACACAAATCATCTAATGCACAAAGGCATGAAAAACATGATTTCCAATTATGGGGTATATTTCTAACAACAATCCCATAGAGAAAACATATGCACCACTTATTTCATTCTATAGATTTTGTATATTTCATATCTAATTGTAAACTTAGACTTAAATGTTTATTTTATTTTTAGGTACCATACATGCAAATATAATACTAAACTATTCTACATACATGGTTTTATAACAACAATAAAATATACCTAGTTCTAAAGACAAAGTGCATATGTGGTCCTTGATAGGTAATTACTGAGCCTATGTGCCAAGACCATGTATGTAATTTTTTTAAATCTCATACATGGAAATGTTGAAACCTATTTGAACACAAAATGTGTCTACTTTTTATCCCCTAACTCCGTGCACTTACCCTAGTGATGTAATCATAGTGGAAATCACCTCACATATCTCGTGAGAATTATATCATGGAATTT
>JARHVA010007347.1:347500-387500 GCA_037957365.1 Torreya grandis
TGATATGCATGTGACTAAGATAATTATGCATATACAAAAAATAATGGTATATTAGATTCTAAAGTAGCAAATTTCAATTTGAACTCAAACACATTCCACAAGGATATTTTATGACTTGTCAAAATAGATTAGCATACTTGATTTTATCAATCACTTCGACAAGCAAGCCTAGTGCTCTATTTTTGGTCATGTCTAAAAATTATTTATCTTGATTCTGGAATGTAGTCCTAAATGACTTGCACATGATCTAAAACCTTGATTTAGATATCAAAGTGCCATCCCTTTTATTTATTTTTTTATGTTGTGAGGAGTCATATACTTCAGTTACCATTTTAATATAATTATCTAGGACATTTTTCAATTTTTATTAACTTCTCCATTACATCACCGACCTTATCCCTATATTCCTTGATGACTTCTTGGAAAGAATAACACATTATTGAAGCCTTATGAATTACTCACTATGTTACTTTTCACTAACTCATCTGCATGATAATTGATATTTAGAATTTTAAATTTCATGCATCTTCAATACTTTCCTATGCCACAACTTGTAATGCTAAGCTTTGAGTGAGCAAATTGTGCAACGACAATGGTTATTCATATAGGGATTTGAACAAATCATCTATAATTTTTATAAATGCAAGGAGGGATTATTGTTTTAAATATTATACCCAGTGAAATTATTGAAATATTTGACCATAAAATAAGTAACTTCTTTCACTACCACTTTCTATATTAATTACATCCCTCTCTTCAATGGAGGGGTGAACATGCTCTCTTTTTTCTATAATACCAATATTTTCCCACCAAACTATATATATATTTTCTTGACCCTAATGAATTCCATTTGTGTTTCTCATATCTTATCTTTATCATTAGCTCTCATAGGACTGATGTAGACTCTATATCATATCCAATTAACTCTCTATGTAACTCTTGCAACCAATTAATAGGTGAAGGGCCTAGAATATGACTACTAATGGAATACGGGAAGGACAAGATGAAGTTACAAGGAGTTTGTCTCAATATTATGAAGGATTTGGTAAGGGAATGTTTATGTATAATTTTGGAAAAATGACTTTGATAGATTCCCAATATAATTCCTTAGCAGTGAGTTCAAGAGGTTGTTCTATAGCAGGGATTTGAGTGTTAATTACTAGGATAGTTAGATATCGGGTTGCAATGGTTTGATCCTAAATTTTGGTTACATATTACTTATATGGACATATGTGGAAGATGTATGAATGAGTGGAGGAAATGTGTGTTTTTGGATGGAGAAACTACTAGTGTGGCCTTGTTGAATAATCTCAAAGAGAAATAGGGAAAATAGAAAAAAAATTAATGTTCTGATTATCATATACTAACCTAACACCCATTGTTGGTTGTCCCAAGTTTTGAATAGGTTGTCTTATGATTTAAAAAAAACAAATTTCATAGGACTGACCTAGATATTGAGGTTGTAAATTAGAGATAAAATATCTATGATTATTTTCTTATTTTCAATCAAACATATACTTGGGTCCATCTATACCCTAAGGATTGTAACATTTGAATTATTTATATTTATTTTCAAGACTAATTGTCTTAACATTGATATGTTCCAAGAATGAAAACATATTAAAAAAACCTCATATATGTCTTGTCAAATAAAACCATTGTAGGGACTACATGTATCTATTCTCCATATCAAGTAGTACTTACATGTAGATATCATTGATATCCTTTGGGTCTAAGCATAGTCAATATTCATTATGAAAATTTGATTAGTATCTACTTACAGTGGGATAACATATTAAGGAACCAAAATGGGTTAAAAAAAAATTTGATGGATCCCCTCTCAAATAATAGATCATAGTCTACAAAAACAAGGCTACCATATAGGAAAAGTAATAATATCAATTATTATTTAAAATTATTTGGTTAGTCTTATTTCAATATTTGTAGTTTAATTATAACCCAATGACCTTATAGTTATCTTTGCACATACTTTATCATGTTACTAAAATAAGAGTTATCAATCCAAAAACATAGCATATTATTTTTATATGCATTTATTTTTAGAAAATTAGCCTTAAGCATACAAAATCTTATTCCATACATTGCATACCTCAACAAAGACAAAGGACAGTGTTTATAATTAATATTTCCATGAGTCATTTATTACTTAGTACATAAATCTCATTCCATAATAGGGCATCTAGAAATAGTTTAGCCTCCTAAGTTATTCATCTTGACAAAAAGTTACTATAGAATTTTCTTGGAGTAACTAAGTCAGATGTGTTTTAAGTTGTTAACCATAATCAACCTTGTTACAATCAAATTCCCATTCATCATAGTTTAATGAGAGTTTATGCATAGTTATGTACAAAATAGTAAAATTTAATTGTTATCAACCATTCAAACTTCAAGCATTGTAATAACTAATTAAACCCTATAGTATACATTGTAGTACATTTTCCAATTTTTACATATAGAATGAAGTTCATTCAATGTTTTAGTTGAGAACCATTATAGGAAATGAATAGAGTAAAGTATTATTTTAAAACAATTTTAGAAGAAATAGAATAAGGGCATACTCGATATTGTCAACACATCAACAAGCCAGAGATTATATCAGTGATTATATTTGTAAGACAGACTTGAAGAGTTTTATATGAATAAATAATATGTAGAAGGATGCTAAAAAAAGGCTTCACCATGAACACAATCAATATCTTAAATTCCAACTCCCATTTCATGGCAGAGGAGAAACATTCATTACAAATTAATTTGGGTTTTAAAAAAAGGAAAATGTTTCTTTCTCTTCACGCAGAGTGGAGTGATGCAGTCAGATTTGCCTCCTCATCTTCAACTAGAATGCAATGTGGAACAATGGCAATGGACACACTATGGTAGAGTGGAACAAATGTAGGGGGGTTATATGCATTCACTTTATGGGTGAAAATAAATGCAAGGGAAGTGGGGAGGAAAATAGGGTGGGAGATTTAATCCTGGTGGGTGGAGAGGTTATAACATTCATATGATGGGTTGAAAATGATGGTTCATACTTTGTAGTGGCATGGGTGACTATTAGTTGCCACGAAGGGTTGGTGGTGAGTTGTCCATGGGTAGTCATGGTGAAGTGGCAGTTAGTTTTTGGTCATTGGTCATGGTTAGTAATGTGAGGTGAAGGTTAGAAGGGATGTTGGTGAGGGGGGAAAGATAGAGAAGACCAACAACATATTGGTTGACTTTGGTGGCCTTTGGGGCTGTGAGACATGCACTACATCGGTAGTGTGTTTTGGTTAAGCCCATCTTATGAAAAAATATATATAAATATTAACTTCATAACATTGAGTCATAAGGGGGCTAACCAACCCACCGTTAGTCACTACACTTACCTCTCTTCGTAATACTATTTATAAAATAATATCAAAATCAATCTCTTTCTAGCTTAAATCTTTCATTTTAGATCTGATCTAAAGTGAATAGGATTTTTTTTGGTCCTTGGCTCAAGCATTAAAGAAGGATTTCAAATTACTGGTGATTCCAATCTTTAATCATGCCATTGTAACTCTTAACAATATTTGACCATTAGTTATGTATATTTAGTATAACTATATTCAACTCCAACAAAAGTACAACCTCAGCTAATAAATACATAATAACTTTTCATAATAATGTAAATGCGTCCATGCTGGTTGATAATTAATAATACTCTTTACTGAATGAAGCATTCCCATACGTCCATGAACAATAACATTATTCAAATACTTAATTTTCATTATATGAAGATACAACCTGAAATTATTGTATATATTATTTTGATACACTCCTAGATAGGAGGAGAGGCTCAAGGATTACAGTCATAATAGTAGTAGCAAACACACACACTTATATAGCATAAGGACTGGTAGTCCATTTTATTAGGTTGACACACTTTCTTTGATGGTTCTCATGGTGCACCGAGGATATCTTTAGCCTTATCCTCTTCTTCTGAAGTTAAGGGATGAGCTTGCATATAGCCGCTCCACAGTTTTCTAATTTCTTCTTCTGAGCATCCATCAATGTTTTACCTATTTTCTTTGAGAACAGTCTTGATCCTTTCTAAGGAAATAGTCCTTAGCTTATCGGTAACCTTCAGTGTGGCATCTGCAATATGATTTTTAACATTGCCCTCGGTATTCTGAACTCTGTTGACAAACTCATCTACACTATTCCAAAACTTTTTAAGAAATGATTTATTGACATCCACAACATCATTAACTACATCAACATTACTTTACCATAGACTTTGGACCTCACTCATCACCCAATTTTCAAGGGCCTTTATGCCTAAAACAACCATGTTCCATATCCTTACAATTTGTCCAACTATAGTCGTTGAAAAGAAATCAACAATATCACCAAAAATATTAGCATTTTTATCTGCATTCACATTGTGGAGTTGAATCACGCTACCTCATCCTCATAATTGCTTCAATGCTTCAACATTTACATTCAACCCAAAATAAGAAAATAAAACATGAGCGTGGTCAATCTCCATGGCTGATCTCAACACAAAAATAGATATAAAAGCAAATTGGCTCACACCACAATTGATTGAATTTGGAGATGAGATGCCTGGAATATATAGATTAACATGCCAATGTAAACAATAATCTACAAGGTGAATGGTGGACACGATACACATCATACGTGACTTCCATGATATAATTATATACCAAACAAATTTTACTAATTTATTTTTACTATTGATGGCCATTGTTATTCCACTAATCTTAATGTTATTCCAGTTACTTCCACTAATGCTAATGCTATTTAATATCCGATTTGATATAGAAAAATCTTATTTTATAGATGTCATGCTGAACTTATTATAATTAATGACATGTCGGTGTTATTCTTATCATGGTTATGATATTCTTACCCTACTTCCACTAATGATAAGGCCTTTTCAATGATATTTTGATGCTAATGCT
This sequence comes from Torreya grandis, assembly GCA_037957365.1. Classification (NCBI taxonomy): domain Eukaryota; kingdom Viridiplantae; phylum Streptophyta; class Pinopsida; order Cupressales; family Taxaceae; genus Torreya; species Torreya grandis. Next base: position 352,465 of record JARHVA010007347.1, read on the forward strand.
ATTCCTACCTTACTTCCAATGATGAAATGCTTGGCCATTGATGGATCTTATTTTGTTAAATTTATTTTGATAAAATCTTAATTTGTTGATGTTAAGCTGATATTATTTGAATTACTTCCATTAATCATAATACTACTCTAAACCATTTTCATGCAATTTCGGTATATGATGTGCTAAAAGAATTGTACCCTATGTTTTTGTAACCCATTTTCCTTGGGAAGGGACTTGAATTAATTAATAAATCTAGAATAGGGGGATCTCTTGACTTAGTCCATGAAAATTGATTCCCAAAGACCTAATTGAACCATCAAAGGTGTGTACAAACATTTATTCTTGTTAATTCGCTTGGAAATTGCACATGTGGTAAAAGACTTGATGAATTTGGATACATAATACCTGAGATGTGCCAAGAATAAGTAATTATGAAACATTGCAAGAATGTATCTAACCCCAAAGTTTCCTAAAAATTTATAAAATGATTCACCCATATTAGTTTCTACCTCTATGGATCTTTCAAAATGCAAAACTTCCCAAGGTGATATATGAGTCCATCTTGTAATTATATGTTTGGAACTAAATTAATGCAAAGTAGATTTTGAAGATATTTTTAAAAGAGTCATTTTTTAATGAATATGTGGTCTCAAGTAGAACATATACTTCAAAACAAGTTTTTGTTGTCAATCATGAATCCCAAGTTTCAACAACATATGAAAGGTATTTGTGTATTTTTCACATATTTTTCCTTGCCCTGACGTAACTAAGAGATATTTATGTATTAGTTATCATAGTTTCAAATAGGATAATAGGTTTATTTGAGTCATATTCATAGTTTTCATGTCAAGTGCAATAGTTTTCCCATCATTTCTTCACTGATAAATTATTATTTCCCACATCAACCTAATGGAAAACAATGTGACTATGATAATTTATTTTAACTTTAATGGTTATAGAATGTTGTTTAGATTACATATTTTTGTTGAATTACTATTTTGATTAGCTAAATCATGATGATTAACATTTTAAATATGAGTTTCACCATTTAAGTGGTTATGTATTGTATCCTGATGTGATGAATTCTGCATTATGTTTTTATATAAATGTAGTATTTTGCTTAATATATTAATTTTTGTTAATATTATTAGTTATTTTATGTTTATGATTATGATGGACTAACTAAATTATTTCTTTATATATCATAGATGCAGGATATTCTATCTGATACCTCATAATAGAATCAATAAGGACAGCATCATTGAGGAGATGGTGGTAGATCATGAGAATTGGAGACAAACAAATCAAATCTTAAAGAGACAGGATACTACATTTAATTCATTTATTTTCATGATAGGCATTATATATACTTTCACTATAGCTAGCATGTGGTTATGATTTTGCTTTAATGATCATATTTAGTTTTGATTGTTGAGTGTATTCTTATATTCTTTGAATTCATGTTAACTCATATTCTTACATTTCTTGTTTCATTGGATATTAGTTTTATAATGTTCTATTTGGAATCTTAGCAACCATCTATCATTTTAATATTCATGTGAAATTATTGTGATTCAAATGGTTTGTGCATCATAGTTCTCTTGCATAGTCATATTCATACTTTCATATAAATTCTCATTCTAGTATTTCTTGCTTGTACATACTTATAAGTAATTGGGTTATTTTTCATAAACCATGTTGTCAATATCAAAAACACAAGACAAAACATAATCGACCTCATTTTATGGGTCATTAGAATCATAGGAAACTTTAACCACATTATGGTATGCATGGAATAACTTGGAGTACATTATCAAACCATTAACATAAGAAAATAATATAGAATTGAATTATTTTATAATGGAATGATTGTATGGTACACATTTTAAAACTTGATTAAAAAACTTAATTCATTCATTTCAAATGGACTATGTTTTCCATGAAGTTTGAGGAAAAACTTGAGTTGTGGATACGAATAGTATTTTTTTTTTGTTAGGAAGACTTAAATAAAGGCATGATGTTATTGTGAAAATTCTACATGGTCTTGTAACCCTATTCGATTGGGGAAATAGGAAGTGAACTAAGACTATATTTAATACATGCATTTATGTATTTATATGAATGAGTGAAATTTACCTAAAAGTAGGTTTTTAGGGAAATGGAAACCGCAAGTGCAATTTGTAATTTTGAAAAATTACAAAATATATTTGGAGTTTTAGATTCTCTAAGGGGAACTACAAGTGCAAATTATAACTTTGTAATTTATAAATTATAGATTTGCAAAAGGGGCCAAGATTTCCCCAAAAGGTCAAAAGGTGAAAATAATGCATTTATGCATTAAAAATATGGAGGAACCCCCATAAGAGGCAAACTTGAAAAAAGAAAATGTGAAAATTACAAAGTGTGAAAAATAAATTTTGGAAAAGGCAAAAATGGAAAATGCAAGGTATTAAAAAATAAACTAGAGCCAAAAATAAAAAAGGTAAAATAACCTATGTTTTTTACATTTTTCATTGTTGTGCTTGTTTAACCTCCTCCATCGAAGAGAAATTATAGGTTTGCAAGGCCAACGTGGGCCATTAGAGGCAGATCATCTGAATAGCCATGGATCTAGAATATTCACATGTCATCATTGCAAGAGCTTGTTGTTTCATGGTGTGTAAAAAGGGAAGGTTAGTACTCCAAGACGTTCTAGCTATGCAAGCAAGTGATCAAGGGCTTGTTTAGGTAGTATCATAAAAGACAAGGTGTTTTTTTCGCCTCTACCATGAATTTTCACCATCCAACTCATGTAAAAGGCATCTCCAACCAATAAATAAAAGTATTTACATCGAATCTTCATCATTCCTTGTAGATCTAGTTAGATCAATGATTTTTCATCCAAATGGGTGAAGATTCCAGGCATGACAAAGGGTTTTTCCAACTAGAGCATCTTGGCAGAACTTTGGGATGTTGACTACAATTTTTAAAATTACAAAATGCAACCCCCATTCTTGGATTACAAAATAAGGGGTAAAAAATGTATAAATAGAATGATTATCTTCTATTTTATGTGGTTGTTATGGGTTATTCATTTTTTCTAAGTCTAGATTCTACAAAACAATTGGGATAAACTATTGTGTGTAGATCTTATCTCCTTTGCTAAGTTAGTTACAAGTGTACAACCATTAGCAAGATTTGAAAGCATGTTTTATCTCTCTTGTCCAACATCGATAAATCTCACCATGCTTGTACCCATGATAGCATTTTAAAAAACTGATGTATGTAATATCTCTTTTCAAGTTAATGAAAATGCTTACGGTTTCTTACTATTTCCTATTGATGAAGTGAAGTAATGTATTTTGAAAGTTATGTTGATTGGAAATTTGAGTTTGTGTTCATTATTTGTTATCATTTTGAGCATTAATCTAGATTATAAACCCTTACTGCATTATTTTAGGATATTTTGTCAAATGACTTGTTAGGGCACCCTAGGTTTATGGATTAATTGGGAAAAAGTATGTGAGATTCTAGTTTTAGTGTATGTTTCTAGGATTTTAGAATCATTTGAGTATTTTCATTTCATTGGCACCAATAAATATAAATTACTATTGGTAGTTCTCACTAACTTGCATTTGATTTTTTTCCACATCTTTGATAAGGAATGATGCTATGAATGTTTGAAAGTACCCCTGTTATTTTAAAACCACCAGCACACCACCATTTTTCTTATAACTATCTCAGTATCCTATGTTATCCTATCCTACAAATGATACACCCTTTGCATATATTAAATCTTATTTTCCATACAAATGCATAAAATCTTGCATACTTAATGTGTATCTAAATTTCATGTTTTAAATCATAGTATTGTAGATTTCTATTTGACCCTTAATGTTGAAGATTATTTTAATGAAATTTATAGTCATATACCTATCTATCTTTAGTAGCTTACATGTGAATTAGTGCACTTATTCATTACATGTCATAACCCTTCTTGGGTGGATTAAATAAGTTTAGTTGTGCCCTAGTCATATGTATGTTCCCTTGTGTTAAAAATACCCACAGAGGTTGGATTACAAAATCTCTCCATGTGAGCAAGATACCCCATAGGTCATCTCACCTTGGTTTAGGTAGAGCTAAATGTAGAAAGGAGCTGACCATACCCTCTATCGATTCCTCTCATTCATTGTCTATGTTTAGTCTATTATTTATGCTAAACCCTCCCCCAGCCATAATGACATACTAGTGGGTTTTTCATCTTTATTTGCCATTTTCTTCAAGTGTGCAAGGCTGAACATAAGAGGCATACAACTAGGAACTCACACTTTATTGGCAAAATTACTATGGAAACTCCTTGTCATCTATGTTTTGGGGGACTCTTATATAAAACTGTAAGTATTTCATGTTATGAAGTTCTCTATTGTTATTTACTCCATTTTAACTATCTTAGTTGTCAACATTATCACACTCCACTAAGGATGTACCAAGAATTAAAATATTTGATAATTTGACTTCTGCTACATTTATTACAAATAATTATTAAAATGGAAAGTTGGAAGGTATTTATTCCCTTTTGAACATAATTTTGAAAATTTTAGTGTCTTTGTTTTATAGCTCATCAACAAATTCAGTAAATATGTTTTTAGCATGTATCATAACCAATTTATTAACTATTATATTATAGAATTTTTATTCTAGTCACGACTCTAATTTTATTGTCTAGTTTTAGGAAAGATCAGTGCCTAATTTGAGTAAATTTCTTCAATTTCAGCTTTGAGTATTTTCTTTCTTGTAATGTTGGAATGACTGAGATCATCCTTCAAAGGTCACTCATCCAAACAACTCATCTCACCCTTAAGTTTGCATCAAAGAAGAGGGTGATCAATTTCAATCCTGTTAAAGGGAAAAGTTTAGCTACTAAAGATTTTCTCGACCACCAAGATTATGATAGCCTTGAATTTTTTGTTGAATTCCCCATTGTTGAGGATTTTCATATCTCTCTTAATATTTGAGAACCTTACACTAGTTGAATCCCATCCTAAGTTTGATTGTATAATTCCACCTCATTCACCCCCTCATATCCCTTTTCCCATTGTTCTCAAACCTCCCATTGAACCAATCATGAGGCATAGGGACCCAAATGAGAATGAACATCCTACTGTTTTGGATGTTGAACCTGATAGCAAAGTTACAATTTGTAAGATGTGTTTTGATGGGGCTTGTTACAATATTGGAAATGTAGTTGGGGTTGTCTTCTATGCCCTAAATGGTAAATGTTTAAAGTTATATTTTTAATTATATTTTGAGTGCATGAATAATAATGTTGAGTATGAGACACTCTTATTTGGTTTATAGATTGACTATGAACATGGAATTAAAATTTTGATTGTCAAGAGTGATTCTGAGATAGTGGTTAAGTAGGTGAACAATGCTCATGCCACTAAACACAAATGGTTGAAATAATATCAAAATATTATTTAGGATTTTCTTGAATTATTTGATGCATTCAACATTTTTTATCATGATATAAATTTTAATGAAGACACTAACAAACTGAAAAGATTAGGTGCTCAGTTTGATATTGAAAATACAAACCCTCATTATTAGTATCAAGTGGAGGTGCTTATTAGGCCTTCAATCCCAAACAATGTTTATCATTAGCAGGTGTATGATAATTATGACTAAATTAAGAGGTTTATAAATTGTGAAGTTGAGTTCTATGAGCAACTCATAGACTTGGAATCCATGGTTCAAGTTTGTGATAGGAAAGAAGCCCTATTTGGGAAAGATATCACTTAGTTAAAAACAAAAACATGCTCCTCAAAGAACTGGTAGGTCCAAAAATGTCTTTTGATGGAGTTGATAGTATTAAAACTAGAGACTCATTCATTTCAAAAGATGTGACTAAGTGTAATTTGGGTTCTAATGAGAATCTAAGGAAAATTTGGCTGGGTACTCACTTGAGTGCAGCTAAGAAGCAAGTTTACATGTAGTTGTTAAGAAGGTACCATGACTATTCAGCATGGTCTTATTCTAAATTTAAAGCATATAGGGAAGACTTGTTTTAGCATGTCATCCCATTATATCCTGATAGCAAGCCTTTCAAGTAGAAATGGAGACCTATTAACCCCATCTTGGCCACTAAGATGTGGCATAAGTTAAAGAAGATAAAGGATGGTGGTATCATTTAGACCATTGGGTATTCATCATGGGTTTTAAGTTTAGTCCCTGTGTAGAATAAAAAAGATGATATTTTCTTGTGTGTGGATTTTTAGAATTTGAATAAAGCTTCTTTAAAAGATAATTATCACCTGCCCAATATAGATAACCTTTTTTAAAGTGTTACTAAATTAGAGATGTTGTCCACATTAGATGGTTTCTTAGGATATAACTACGTTGTGGTGAAGGAATCCAAGAGACCCAATACCACATTCACAACACCTTGAGGCATGTATGTATATTTTATTATGCCTTTTGCGTTAATGAATACTAGTGAAATGTCACAATGAGCTATGGATGTTACTTTTTTAGGGTTAATAAACAAGTTTATAATTGTGTATCATGATAATATCACTATTTACTCCAAAACTAGAGAGGAACATTTGGAACATCTATAAAAAGTGTTTTTTAAATGCAAGGAGTTTGGCATTTTGCTTAATCCTATGAAGTACCACTTTAGAGTATAAAAGGCAAATTTATTGGGACATATAGTGTCCAAAGATGGTGTCATGATTGACCCTAAAAGGTGAGAATCCATTGATAAAGTACCTATCTCGTAGTCTAAGAAGGAATTTAGTCTTTCTTTGAGCACATTAATTTCATGAGGAGGCTTATGTCTAATTTTGTAGAGATTACTTTTCCTATTACTTGCATTCTAAAGAAAGACCAGACCATCAAGTGGTAGGAGAAGACCATGAAATAATTCAATGACATCAATGGATGTTTAACATATACCCCTATTTTTTTTAGCCTTGATTACACTAAGCCATTTTAGATATTCTCTTTTGCATCATATAATACTATTGTTGTTGTCTTGTTGCAAAATAATAAAGACTGTCATGAGCATCCTATAGATTTATTTAGTAAATTTATGCAAGGTGTTGAACCAAATTATACCATCATGTAAAATCAATATTTTTCTCTCTTGAAGGCTGCTAAGATGTTCAGTCCTTATATTCTGAGTTCAAAGATTGTTGCTTATGTCCTGCATACAATGGTGAATGAAATTTTAACTCAGATTGAAGTATCTAGCAAGAGATGTAGGTGGGTCAACACATTATTAGAGTATTACATGGATATTCAGACCACTAAATTATTATGAGGGATGGGTCCATCCAAACTCATGGATGAACTAATTTGTATCCCATTGAGGTAAACGCTATTGTTTTTAATATTGATGATTCTTTGAGTCAAGTTAGCATGTCTTTGTGGTATAAAGACATTGTCTAATACTTAAAAAATTTGAATTATCACCCTAACTTGGATAATAATCAAATGAGTACTCTTAATCTTGTTTCCCAAAAATACATCTTGACTCATAACAAACTTGCATGGAAGAATCTAGATGGGGTTCTCCTAAGATGCATGCTAAAAGAATAAACTATTGACCTAATTAAAGACTTTCATAGTGGAGTATGTGGTGGTGATTTTGTACCTAACATTACAGATCATAAAATATTTAGAGCTTGTTATTTGTTACCATAATTATTCAAATATGTTTCTTAGATAGTTAGAAAGTATGAGAAATGTCAACGCTTTGCTATAAGGTCAAAAGTTTTTGGTTCTCCTTCCTTGCAACCTATGATCATTGAATGCCCCTTCAGATAATGGGGAATGTATTTCATTGGGGAAATTATTGATTTATAAAGTTATTGAAATATATGGACACTAGTTACAACTAACTCCTTCACAAAATGGGTTAATCAGTCCTTACAAAGAGAGAAACACTCTAGGTAGTTATGGATTTTTTGTTGAATTAGATTATTTATAGATTTGGAGTGTCTATCAAATTTAATACTAATAATTCCATGATATTCAAAGCCAAATATTTAGTGGCATTATGTAAATACTATGGGATTAAATTGACCTATTCTTTTAATTATAACCCTTAGGGTAATGGGCAAGCAAAATCTAGTAACAATAAATTGCTTAAAATTATTAGACAAACTTTAGAATAAAACAAGAAATGGGGTAAATAACTGAAGTTTGTCGTATGAGTTGATAAGAATATACCCAAGAGAGATATAGGCAAATGCCTTTTTAATATTTTTTATGAAGCTCAAGTAGTTTTACCTATGAATTTGTAGTTTCCAACCTATCATCTCATGCAACAGATAGGAGATGATGATCAAATTAACCACTATGAAGGTAGGTTGAACCCATTTATTGAGCTTGATGAAATTTGAAGACAAGCTCTTGAAAGGCATCTCAATTTCTATGAAAAGATAAAAAATATATTTGATAGGAAGTTCACTCCAAGAACCTTCAAAGTAGGTGATCTGGTTCTACATTAGGACAATAGGTATGAGGAGAAAGGCAAGCATGGAAAATTTGATGTCTTGTGGATGGGTCCCTTTTTCATTGACTATCAAATTGGGAAACACACTTTATTCTTCAAAGGTTTGGATGGTGAAATATTTGAGCTTCCAGTCAATGGAAGGAATCTGAAACACTTCCTTGATTGAGTCAGTAACTATGTACATTATTGTATAGTATATAGTTTTATCACATTGTAGTTTTATTGGTTTGTTTCACCTCTACTTTGGGACTTACTTGTACAGTTTCCTTTTGTCTTTTTTTTCATGTGTTAATTTCTAGATCTTCTTGATCTATTTTTTTCATTTTGCCTTCTTTTGGTGAGTTGTCATGGGTGTTTGTTTCTTAAATTATTCAAATGTTGACACTATGGCCCAATGGATTGGCACCTCGTCTTGTGTTTTGGGGTTATTTACATACCCATAGGGGGTGTCCATCCCTAGAAAAGAGCTAATGTTAGTGCCTAAAATTGTGCTAAGAAATTTTATGCCTTTATTAAGATATTAAATCACACATGGGGGCAGTAAATGAAACACAATAGGGTTTATAAAAAACACATAGCTGAGATAGGGTATCACTGTGGAGGTTTTTATGTCTATATGGTTGGAGGAGTGTGATAAGGTATGGTGTGCATTCCAAAACACACATCAATGTCCAGGATGCCATGTAAACATTTCAATGACTATGAAGACAAAGATAAAATACATGGAACTTGGCAAAGAATTTCATGTTGACTTTAGGTTGACCAAAGTAAATTGTTATAGAGGTGGGTAAAGTCCATCCGAGGTATATGGTTTAAAAATAAATTGAAAAATAGGTCTTATAGCTCTGTTACAAATTAAAAATGTAGAAATAAAATTTTAAAATGTGGTGTAGAGTTTTGTGGGGGTACAAGTGGAAACATATAATTACAAAAGGAATACGTAAAGTTCATGAAAATTTATTTTCTAAAAGCAAATAGTGAAATGTAAATGTGCCAATTATAATCTCATCTCTAGATCCCATAGGATTAAAAGACATAAATTCAAATGGATAAAGGTGGAATCCCATAGTAAATTTACAACTTATCCTAAGTTGGAAATTACATAACCATCTATGGATTCCACAAGGCACAAAGAAGAAATGAGTAAGAAGAAGTGAAATGAAAAAAGGGTATGATTGTTTAGCTTGAGGGCACGATGGACATTTACAAGTTTTAAACCATCTCAATGTTATCCATTTACTTATAGAATAACATAGAAAAGCCTCTTGAATCAAATTCACATAAGATAAAAAGAGTCGAGGTTGCTTTGTCGAATGAGAATCTTTTCCAAGCAAGTTATTATAGTTGGATACATAGGAATGTTGTTGGAGTTTATATGGTGAGAGATTCAAATCAATGTCCTATATCCTAGATGGTTTAGTTTAATCCTTCTAGGATCTAAATTTGTACAATCTAGAGAAAGTAAGGTTCATCATGGGTCTGTAGTTCCACCTACAACACATGCATCATTGTCAGGATCAACATAATACCAATATTTTTATAAATCTATCTTTGACTATGAAGGATACCATCGATTTTATAAAAAAAATTAAATTTCATGGTTGCGTATCAGAAAGTTAATTTACTGTCCTAAAATGAAGAATGGAAAGCTACAGAACTAGATGGTGAAATGGAAAAATAAAATAATTGATTGCAAAGTTAAGCAAAATTATTTCAATATTTGAGGATTCGATGGAATAGTCAAGGGCATCTATGTTAGAATGTTTTATATCAAGGTTGGTTTCCTCAAGAGCAGAGATATACAAATCCTTGAAATGTAGAAAGCCAATTAGTCCTGAACTTCTCTCCCATATGAATATTCTTTATGAAGTTTGCCCCTATTTTAAATTTAGTTATATCACTATAATTGGTGGTTCTACAAAAGGTATTCTCTTCCAAAATCTATTGAAAGGGATAATTAAAGATAGGGAAGTTATTAGTTCATTATGTTTAAGAATGTCTTTGACATTAGGTGTATTTGTCCATGTATAATGTGAAAGTGTGTAATTTTTTTTCTCAGAACTCATTCACTAGTTATGATGTTCTTCACAAGCTTGTAATTCCTTAGCCTAAAAAGTAGTTACAGTCTAAATATCCTGAAGGCATATCTCTAGAGACCATATTTGTGCACCTATTAATTATTGGGTGACAGATAGCTTTTATTATAATAGCATATAACAAGATACCTGATATCAAGTAATAAATGCTCAATTGAGAGAAAGCTTTGAAAAATTTGAATATTATGAATTAGAGCAGTATGTGTGCCTGCAATGGTTTCAATGGCTAAAGAACTATTTTGGAAGATGGTATCTCATCATCGACAAATTATAGATTATTATTTTGACGTATAAAATAGAGCAGAGCTTGGATGTTTAAAGAATCTTATGTAGGTTACTCACTGGACCAGGTTGTTGGAAATTGAGTTGGGTGAAAAGTTGAAAAAATCCAAAAATTGTAAGTTTACAAAAATTATATATGAGGCCCCAAAATCCCTAAGAAGTTTTAATGGGAAATTTAACTTGAAAAATTCAATTCTCCAAAAATCAAAGTAATAATTACAATCAACTCTCTTAATCCTACCAATCAAAGCACATGGGAAAAATCAACTCAAGAGGAGCTTCACAGAGATGTTGAGGAGAAATGCAATTTTGCAATTTTGCACTTATGCAAATTACAAATTGCACATGGATCTCCCATCTATGCTAATCAATTCTAGTCAATATGGGTTTGCAATGCAAATGGGAACTATCAAGGCCATTTGCAAATTTGTAAAATTATAAATCGGAACTATCAAGGCCATTTGCAAATTTGCAAAATTGTAAATTGGAATTGGAATTCCCCTTTCCCTAAAGGATGCTTTTTAGGGAAAAATAAATCCCAATTGAAATTTACAATTTTGAAAAAATATAAAATATATTTGGAGTTCCAGATTCCATAAAAGGAGATTTTGAGGGAAATGGGAACCCCAAGTGTAATTTGCAATTTTGAAAAATTGTGAAATACATTTGGAGTTTGGATTCCTTAAGGGGAACTACAAGTATAATTTTCAATTTTGTAATTTATAAATTATATATTTGCAAATTATAGTTTGTGTTCATTACTAGTTATCATTTTAAGCATGCACTTAGATTATAAACCCTTTCTACATTATTTTAGGATATATTATTGAATGGCTTATTAGGGCACTCTAGGTTTATGGATTCAATAGGAAAAAGTATGTGAGATTCTAGTTTCAATGTATGTTTCTAGGGTTTTAGAATCATTTGAGTATTTGCACTTCATTGGCACCAATAATTACAAATTACTCCTGGTAGTTCCCACTTTCTTGCATTTGAGTTTTTCTACATCTTCACTAAAGAATGATGTTATGAATGTTTGACAGTACCCATGATATTTGAAAACAACCAACACACCACCATTTTTTAATATAATTATCTCACTATCCTACCATATAAATAATACACTATTTGCACATATTAAGTGTTATTTGCCCTATAGATGCTTAAAATATTGCATATTTAACATGCGTATGTTTTTTGTGTTTTGAAGCATAGTGTTGTAGTTTTCCATTTAACCCCTCTTGTTGAAGATTCTTTATAATGAAAGTTGCAGTCCTATACCTATCTATATTTACTATATTACATGTGACTTAGTGTATTTATTCATTATGTGTGACAACCCTTCTTGGGTGAATTGAATAAGTTTGGTGGTGCCTTGATCACATTTATGTTCCCTTGTGCTAAAAATCCCCATGGAAGTTGAATTACAAAATATTTCCATGTCAGCAAGCTACCCTATAGGTCCCCTCACCTTGGTTCAAGTAGAGACAAAACTATTAGGGATATGACCATGCCCTCTATTGATGGCTCTCAATCATTGTCTACATTCAATACATTCTTGATGCTAAACCCTCCCTCAACTACAATGATATAATAGTGGTTTTTTCATCTTTGTTTGCCATTTTATTCAAGTGTGCAAGGCTAAACATAAGAAGTTTAAAACTAAGAAATAACATGTCCTAAAACATTTCTAAAATGGTTCTCCCATATTAGTTTCTATCTCTATGGATCATTCAAAATTCAAAACCTCCCAAGGTGATATATGAGTCCTACTTGTAAGTATAAGTTTGGAACTAAATTAATGCAAAGTAAATTTTGAAGATATTTTTAAAAAAAAATCATTTATGAATGAATATTTGGTCTCAAGCACAACATGTCCTTTAAAATAAGCTTTTTTTTATCAATCGTGAATCCCAAGTTTTGAAAAAATATGAAAGGTATTTGTGTATTTTCCACATATTTTTCCTTACCCTAGTGTAACTAAGAGATATTGATGTATTGGTCATCATAGTTTCCAATAGGATAATAGGTTTATTAACTCATATTAATTATTTTCATGTCAAGTGCAATAGTTTTCTGACCATTTCTTTACTGATAAATTATTATTTCTTACATCAACCTAATGGAAAACATTGTGACTATGATAATTTATTTTAACTTTATTTGTTATGGATTATTGTTTAGATTACATATTTTTGTTGAATTACTATTTTTATTATCTAAATCATGATGATTATCATTTTAAATATGAGTTTCACCATTTGAGTGGTTATGTATTGTATATTGATGTGATGAATTCTACATTATGTTTTTATATAAATGTAGTAGTTCATTTAATATATTAACTTATTTTAATATTATTAGATATTTTATGTTTATTATTATGATGGAATAATTACCATCATTCTTTGTATGTGGTGGATGCCGGATATTCTATCTACTACCTCTTAATAGAATCATGATGGAGGGAATCACTGAGGAGAGGGTTGTAGATCATAAGAATTGGAGATAGAAAGAGTGAATCTATAAGATTCAAACATACACATTGAATTGATTTATTTTCATGATAAGCATGATCTATACTTTCACTATATCTAGTATGTGGTTATGATAGTTATTCAATGATCACAGTTAGTTTTGATTGATAAGTGTATTCTTATATTATTTAGATAGATGTTAACTTATGTTCTTACATTTCTTATTCTACTAGATATTAATTTTATAATTTTCTATTGTTAAGCTTGTCATCCATCTATCATTTTAATATTCATGCAAAATTCTTGTGATTTATATGGTTTGTGCATCATACTTCTCTTTCATAGTCATATTCATACTTTCATATAAATTCTCATTCTAGTATTTCTTGCTTGGTCATATTTCTAAGTAGTTAGTCTTGATGCATAGTAGTTGGGTTATTTTTCATAAACCATGTTTTGAATAGAAAAAACACAAAATAAAACATAATATACCTCATTTTGTGGGTCATTAGGATGAAAATAAACTTTTAACCACATTATGGTGTGCATTGAATAACTTGGAGTACATTATCAAACCATTAGCATAAGAAAATAATATAGAGTATAATTTTTTTATAATGGAATGATTGTATGGTACACATTTTAAATATTGGTCAAAAAAATTAATTCATTCATTTCAAACAGACTGGGGTTTTCATGAACTTTGAGGTAAAACTTGATTTGTGGATAAGAATAGGATTTTTGAATTTTTTTATGATGACTTAAAGAAGGGCATGATGTTATTGTGAAACTTTTACATGGCTTTTTAACGTTATTCAGTTTGGGAAATGGGAAGTGAACTAAGACTGTAATTAATACATACATTTATGTATTTATATTGACCATTTAGAAGGGAATAAGATACCTTATAATTCATCACATGCAATGATGAAGTGGGAGAGAATATAAATAATGAACTGAGAGAAGGATGTTTACTATAAAGGAATAAAATAAAGAAGTTGTCAATGGGAATGACTTAAATAAAGAACTTGCTATCATTTTCCAATTTCAAGGCAAGTACCATTTTCTTTTAAATATGTGTGGTTTAAATGATTTTATTGCTTGAATTGGATTATAATAGGGCCTAGTTAATTTCATGAATGTATTGTTTAATATTTAGTTGTTAAAGATGAAAACACTCATCTAAAAAATTATTCAACTCATAAATTATGAGAATTGATAGTCTAGGTTCCCCTTAAAACTGTGATTTTTAGTTTTCTATGTTGCTCAATATGGAGATGATATTGTAAATAAAACTATAATAGTTGATTGAAAATATGTTTATAATGGAGTGTGTTGTAGGTGGACTATTGGTTTTGAGATGTTTTCTTTGGATTTTATACATCTATGGACTTGGTGGTGAGATTCTACTCTCACATAAAAACCCATAAAGGGTATATTACTAATGAAATATTTAGAGTAAACCTGATTTCATTATTACAAAATAACTCTATTTTCATCCTACTAAATGGTTCTAAGGTCTAAATAAAACATGTTTTTAGAATAATCAACTAAAGGGGTTAATTTGATATGACTTATGTCAAGTATATGAAGTTATTGAGGATTGATATATATTGATGATTATCTTATATGGTTATTGGTAATGCTTTATATGAATTTAAAATATGAATGTGAGTAATATTAATATGCTATATAACTTTGAATGGATTAACTATATGTTTCATGTTTTGATTGCCTTTTGATGGTACATAATATTTGCATAAAAATAATTATTTCTTAAGATTATTCATAGAAAACCATGATTTGATGTCTTCATAGAGAAAACCACTATCTAATGTTTTTTTGGAAGAAAACACTAAAATATTAACATGCATTATTGGTCGCTAATATAACCATAACACACTTCCCCCACACACCTCAAAACACTATCCAATTTTTTAATATTGGTAAAGTTAGGGGTTTGAATGGGGCCCTTCCATTTTACATCAGAGAAAAATATAGAAAATTTAAATCCCAAAGACACACCTCTTCTATTGAGAGATGAGATAGGCTACATATAGGTTATAAACTAGTTATCATCCAACAACAAATAGAACTATATGTAGATATAAAAAAATAATTTTGCTTTCAAGTTATTAAATATTTATATTATCAATTATTTTTATAGTTATAGAAAACATACCTTCATTAAATTTATGCCAAATATTGAGTCCATCTCCAATAAGATGGACTTCCCATATCTCAATAATCAGTCTAGTTATTGTAGGAGTTGGATGCCCTGTAAGAAGGGAATTTCCCCATCCTCATTTATCCCCCCAACATTATATCCATGATATGCAAACCACTTGTTATGATTTTCTAGTGCCCACTTTTAAACACTTTCAACATCATCAGGACTATAAATATATTTAGACTCCTTTATATTTCTTTATCTTTTGTATATATCATCCCTATTGAGGAAATTATCCCACTTTGTGTAAGCATTAGGACCATCTCATGGTGTTTAATATGAATAGAATTAATAAACATTACCAATAATAGTACCCTATGAACCCATTAATTCAAATGGGGGTTGATGTACGATGTAAAAAAACATTTCTTCCCCTTGAACTATTCATATTGTTAGCCATGATAATGATTACCTTGCTTGTCCATGTGTTCTACCCAATAGTATGTGACCAGCACATCATTGGGTATAATATTCATTTGACATGTGCTTAAATGTTTCTAATAACAAAATATTAAATGTTTTTAATGTGGTCAGCTACCTTTTCCTATTTTTAGCACTACTGACATGGCCTTTGGTAGAGCATCCAATTCTTGAAAATATTCAAAACCATATGAATAACAATATATGTATGTAAAAGTTATACATGTGAAACATAATGAAATTAAAAATTAGCTACATAAACTACATACAATTAGAACACAATAATATACAAATACAACCATAGTTTCAATATAGAGTAATAGGTCACCTACATGACATATTCGAAGGTAGCAGTAACCTTATTATGCTTTCTAGGTTGGAGTGTTTTTTTCCTATGATGGGAGACATGAAAATTTGTATGGAATGAATTTATTATTGATTCTCCTTTCATGAAATCCTCCACCCTATCAGTAGCCAACGAATCAACCCACATGTCTTCCTCATTATTTTTAGGAAAAGTTTCCCAATTAATATTGCTACAGTTAAATAGACCATCATTTTCCTCTTGCAATGGAAGGTGAATGATAGCATCCCACTTGTTCACCATCTATTGTAGTGTCTAGAAAAAAAAATCAATTCATTAATACAAAATGAAAACCATAAATGATCAAATATTGAAATATATGAACAATAATGCATTATTGACATGCACAGTAGTGTTTAACACCTATTTCCATTTAACAACTTCAAACAAAGATTGAAAATCAATTAATACATTTTCATGTGGTGATTGTATTTAACCCCATTGGAATATTGAATTGAAGTATGTAACATAAATAGATCAAAACACATATGTATGTATATAGTACATATGTAATTATGTAGTTAGTAGATTTACCACCATAGTCAATTTTTTGTTACAAATTACATAGAATCATAAAGAGTTTTTAGGCCTATCCACTAGTGAATCAAGTAAGGGTATATTGTGAATAATGGTAAAGTATCTCATAGATATCAAAATAATAAAATTTATAGTTCTACATCTATTTATATGAAATTTATAATTGTATTCATCTTTAAACTAATACATTTCCATCTGGTGACTGTATTTAACCCCATTGGACTATTGAAATTATGTAACAGATATTGAGAATGAAATATATGTATGGCTATGGTATACATATAATTATGTAGTCACTAAATTTACCTCCATGGTTCTTTTTTCTTATACAAACTACATAGAAGCACAAAGGGGTTTTGGGCCTATTTACTAGTAAATCAAGTAAGGGCATATTAGTAATAATGGTAGTGTACCTCACATACATCAAAGCAATATAATTTTTAGTGTTACATCTATTCATATGTGGTCTCTATTTGGACATAGTAAAAATATGACAACACTCACTCCCCTTGGTTTTTGTATCCATCTTCGATCTACTATGTTTCCATGTGGTATCTATATTTAACCTTGTTGGAACACTAAAATGATGTATGTAATGTAGATTGAACATGATACACATGTATGGCTATGATATGGATATATATATGTAGTCACTAAATTTACCCCCATAGTCATTTTTTCTACTATGAACTACACAAAAGCACAAAGGGGTTCTGGGCATATATGCCATGTTGGGTCATTTATGATCCAAATTATTTTTTTAGTTTTGTTACTATTTATTTACTATGAATTAGGTTGTTAGTTTTTATTTTTCTATACTTTTTTGGTTATGTCCCGTAGTAACATACTTTTAAATTACCATTTACCCTATATATTTTGGATGTACCTCTTTTGAAACATACAATGATTTTATGGGACTATATGTTTCTTGTTAGACTTGTAATCATATCTGGTTTATATTCCTCTTATGCATAGGGCCAACACACCTATGATTAAGAGAAGGGTATATTGGAATAATGGAAAAACACCTCACATGCATCAAAGAAATACAAATTATAGTGCTACATTTATTCATATGCTTACCTCGACATGTGGGAGATAAGGGCATATCATGTAATTGAAATTTGTGACCAATTATGCATTACTAAAAATAAACATAACACATAAAAGGATAATACTACAAATATATAAAAATAGTTGCCATAAACCAACATGTATGCCATACTGAGTCCCCCTATACTCTAAAATAGAGTTACATGTTTGGTATCTCACAATATCAGATCTTTAATCACTAGAAAATGTCATAGTTGTACTATAAATGATGATGTAGTTTGTTAATCATTTGTATTCAACTCTGACTCTACACATGGAAAATGATACTCATTCAGAGTGTCCTATACCTGCATATCTAGATAGAACCCACTATTAACACTAGATTAAGAACTGCCACTACTTGGTGTACCCCATCTCATCATTACTATCATTCTTTACATTATTATCATAAGGATCCTTAAACCCATTAATGAGAGCTAGTAGTATGAATATTTCAATTTACTACCATCAATATCTAAGCAAAATTGAAGGTTATCAAGTATTTCCTCAAACCGTAAACAATATATGCATATTTGAAACACTTTATAATTTTATCATAGTAGATAGCTATATGCAAGACATATATATTATCTATAACCCTATATGAAAAAATGAAAATATTATTTTACAATATGTATCATAACAAGCCTAATTGAGGGGTGCCTAATTTATTAGTTTAAACACTGAATTGATAATATAAAACATGGGATATATAAAGGAGTTTGTTCATTATGTTGTATTATCATTTGAGTTTGATATATAAGCAATTCATGTCACCAATACTATAAAATATGGTTTTTCTAATTTTATATTAGGCTACGGCTTGTATTTAACTATAATTTCATATTTCTAGTGGGGATAACATACTTTGGCCCAAAATTTTCATGGTGCTTGCATTAATTTCACACTATTGGGATATAAATTTATAGTATAATTTAACTTTAAAAATATATATTACATAATCTTTTACAAGTATGCCACTATGTTTATGATATGTTTTCCATAATATCATCTAAATTTGAGTTTAGATTTTATACATTAAAGTTTATCTTCTTGTAATTATTTCTTGTGTTTACATTTCATTGGGTTAGTTTATGCCCTTTGTCTACCATGTTTGGGTGTTTTCTCAAGCAAATGCATTCTTAGGAACTCTAATTGGAAGGTGAATCTTGAAGAGGATTGGAAGCTTTTATTTATTTTCCATATATTTGTGTGAAAATATATACTTGTTTATGACTTTCTTGTGAAATGTTTAGGTCAATGTTATTTTCTCCCTCAAATTAAGATCAATTTTTGTTAATCATAATTAAATATCCCCTTAATTTGACAAGATGAACTCCATTATAAAAACAAAATTGGAATTTAACATGTTGGTGTTTCATCATAGAAGTAAATGGATTGACATAAATTGAAGAAACTAAAAAGTGACTATAAAAAATAAAGGACTGTTATTTTCTAATTTTATAGGTTAAGACAATAATTTTTTATATGCAAGTTAATATTTATGTATAATGATGTATAATCAACTAGACATGATAATATGTAGTAAACTATTATGCATTTAGTTTTTTCTAGTTATACATTTTGAAGTATCATGTTCGTGATTGACATGATCATAAAATTAACAAGTTTAATTTTACTATAATATTTTGTAATGTTTTTTTTATCACTATTTTTATTGAATTAATAATAACGAATCATGTGCCCACTACAAAAGTGTGACAATTTTAATTTTGGGTAGTTTAAAACTAAACAATGTTTGGATCAATCCAACTCACCTTATTATAATTGTTTTTATCTATTTCAATTTGAAAGGATTATACTAAATTTCTAAGTCTATCAATCACTCTTTAGTTCATGCTTGTTCACTTTCATAATAGTTTATATCTTTGAATGAACACCAAATAAAATACTTTTAACTATGTCTCTACCATTTCTTTGACTGTATCTTGAATTTAATATGTTTCATTATACATATTTCAATGAGAAAGGTAAGTAATATTAAATTAAGATAAGTGATATATATATATATATATATATATATATATATATATATATATATATGTATATATATATATATGTATATATATATATATATATATATATGTATATATATATATATATATGTATATATATATATATGTATATATATATATGTATATATATATATGTATATATATATGTATATATATATATATATATGTATATATATATATCACTTATCTTAATTTAATATTACTTACTGTTCTCATTGAAATATGTATAACGAAACATATTAAATTCAAGATACAGTCAAAGAAATGGTAGAGACATAGTTAAAATAATTTTATTTGATGTTCATTCAAAGATATAGACTATTATGAAAGTGAAATAGCATGACCTAAAGAGTGATTGATAGACTTAGAAATTTAGTATGCTAACTCATTAGCAAAGCTCAAATTTCTTACAATAAAATTCCTTTTCTCGTAGATCCCAAACCTCAATTTATTCATCCTTGGATTTTTGATGTGGGAATAGTGAGTGAAACATCCATGTATTCCTATCATTGGTCTTCAAAATTAGACAATCCATAGTTTCAAATTATTTCCTCTTACATTCCATAATGGTTCTATTTAAATTGAGGTATGCCTCACTCAAATGACACGTAAAAGGGTTGAAACTAGGTGCATAATACTAAATCAATACACTAGTTTAATATCTAAACTTAAAGTTTGAAACATGATGTCATTTGATGGATCTCTTCTTATATTAAGTCCCTTAACAAATATACAACTTTTCTAAATAATCAATTTGAAATTTGATATAGGTTATTTACAATGTGGAAACCTATGCTTTTGACTTAGTCCCTCTTGGTAATCAATGAAAGGATTATTATAATATTATTTGATTCAGGAATCCTTTTTATGAGTTTAAACCTTTTACCAAGTCACTTGAAGACCTAAGACCTTACTTCAACCCCCAACTAATACAAGACTACTTTATATTAATTACGTATTAAGAATTGTTATTTTGACTCTTTCAATACTTAAGATGTATCTTAGATTTACTTTCAATACTTAGTGGTTAACTCTATTGTTAAGAAACCAATCTCATTTTAGTGGTTTCTTAAAAAGAATAATTTTAGATCAATTCTATTTTTTAGGTCTCTAGGCCTAATTGACCCTTAGTAGGTTAAATATCTAATAATATTATTGTTCCACCTAAAAAATACTTATTCAAGGTTGTCTAGTGATAAAAAAAATTATTCAAACCTCAAAAAAATATTTTGACGTCATCAACAAGAAATCTCACCCAAAACCATTCTTGATTGTTTTGACAATTGAACACCTATAGGAAACACTGTGGCAATCCCCCATTTATTATTTCAAAATGTCTCATTCAATAATCTAAATCTTATAATAGTTTATATACATGCTCTTTAACCTCCCTAAAAAAATTTATTGATTTCAATTAGTTTAAAATAAAGTTATGACTTTTTTAGTGCCAATAGACCCTATTTTAAGATTTTTCTGAGTTTAGAAATTGAGATCTTCTTATCGATTATTGATACATTATAATACTTCTCCTATCAATCCAACACTTTATAAAGACTCTTATAATACCATTTAAACTAATATAAACTTCACTTATAATAAATGTATGATTTTACACATGATATGTAAGTGACTAAGATGATTTTGCATACACAAAAAAATAGGGGTATATTAGATTCTTTAGTAGAAAAATTCAATTTTAACTCAAATGCATTCCAAAAGGATCTTTTATGAATTGTGAAAATACATTAGTATACTTGATTTTATTAATCACTTCGACAAGGAATCCTAGTGCTCTATTTTTGGTCATGTCTAACATTTATTTATCTTGATTCTAGAATGTAGTCCTAAATGACTTTCACATGATGTAGAACCTTACTTTGGATATCAAAGTGTCATCCATTTTCTTGATTATTTTCATTTTAAAAGAGTCATATACTTTATTTAACATTTGAATATAAGTGTCTAGGACATTTACAATTTTCATTGACTTCTCTATCTCATCACCCACCTTATCATTATATTCCTTGATGATGGTTTGTAAAGAATAACACATAATTTCAGCCTTATGAATTACTCACTATGTTACTTTTTGATAACTCATCTACATGATATTTAAGATTTATAATTTTAAATTTCCTGCATCTTCAATCTTCTCTTATGCCACAAATTTTAATACTAAGCTTTGTGTGAGGAAATTATGAAACACAATGATTATTCATATAGGGATTTCAATGAATCATCCATAATTTTTATAAGTGGAATGAGGGATTATTGTTTTAAATATTATTCCCAATGAAAATATTGAAATATTTGACCATAAAACAAGGAAATTATTTCACTACCACTTTCTCTATTACGTCCATCCCTCTCTTCAATGGAGGAGTGAATGTGTTCCCATTTTTATATAATACCAATATATTCATACCAAATTATATATTTATTTTGTTAACCCTATTGAATTATTATTGTATTTCTCATATCTAATCTCTACCATTATCTCTTATAGTATTTATGCATTCTTGATATCATATTAAATTAACTCTCTATGAAACTCTTGCAACCAATTAATAAGTTAAGGGCCTAAAATATGACTATCAATTAAAAAGGGGAAAGACAAGATGAAGTTAAAAGGAATTTATCTCAATATCCTAAAGGATTTCATAATGGAATGTTTATGTATAGTTTTAGAAAAATGTCTTTGATAGGTACACAATATAATTCCTTATTAGTGAATTCAAGAGGTTGTTCTATAGTGGGGACTTGAGTGTTACTTACTAGGATAGTTATAGATGAAGCTGCAATGGTTTGATCCTAAATTTTAGTTGATTTATTATTTATATGGAAATGTGTGGAATATGTGTGAATGAGTGGAGGAAAGGTGTGTCCTTAGATGGAGAAACTAGGTAAAATAAAGAATTTTTTAATATTTTGATTATCATATACTAATTGATCACCCAATTTTGGTAGTCCCATGTTTTGAATAGGTTATTTTAACAGTAAAAAAAACACAATTCATAGGACCAACCTAGATTTTGAGTTTATAAATTAGAGATAAAATATTTAAGATTATTTTCTATTTTTAATCAAACATATACATCATTGATATCCTTTGGGTCTAAGCACAGTCAATATTCATTAAGCAAATTTTATTAGTAGCTACTTATAGCAAGAGAACATATTAAGGACCCAAAATGGTTTCAAAAAAATTCAATGGATCCCCACTCAACTAATAGATCAAAGTATATAATAAAAAGGCTACCATATATGAAAAGTCATAATATCAATTATTATTTAAAGTTATTTGGTTACTTTTATTTTGATATTTTTAGTTTGCTTATAACCCAATGACATTGAGGTTATCTTTGCACATACTTTATCATGTTACTAAAAGAGGAGTTACCAATCCAAAACTTGGCGTATTATATATATAGGAAATTAGACATAAGCATATTAAATCTTATTCCATACATTGCATACCTCAATAAAGATAAATTACAATGTTTATAATTAATATTTCCATGAGTAATTTATTACTTATAATTCTATACAAAAAAAAAAAAAATATTATTGGTGGCCATTGTTATTCCACTAACTTTAATAGTATTCTATGTACATCCACTAATGCTAATGCCATTTAAGATCTAATTTAATATAGAATAATTTTAATTTGTCAATGTCATGATGAACTTATTCTAGTTAATGCCATGTCGATGTTATTCTTATGATGATTATGATATTCATACCCTACTTCCACCACTAATAATTATAATGCATTTTCAATGTTATTTTGATGTTAATTTTATTCCTACCTTACTTACAAATCACTATTCTTGCCTTACATCCACTGATGAAATGCTTGGCTATTGATTGTTCTTATTATGTTAAATTGATTTTCAAGAAATCTTAATTTGTTATTGTTATGTTGACATTATTTTAATTATTTCCATTAATCCTAATGCTACTATGAACCATTTTCAAGTAGTTCTCATATATAATGTGTGAAAAAAATTTCAACTTGTGCTTTTGTAACCCATTTTCCCTATAAAGGGACTTGACTTGATTTATTGATCTAGAAAAGAGGGATCTCTTGTCAACAAGTCTATTTGACTCATGCATTAATGACTTGATCCCATTCTAATGAAATGTTATAATCTAGTTTGATCCTATTTTATATATTTTTGTAAGATTCTATGTAGTATTTAAAGTCTCCAATATTTTGCATTGAAGATTCGATGCGGCCCAAGATAAGAATGTGGACTAAATTAAAAAGTGTTATCTCTTACTTGGTAATGATATAGGTTTCATACCAATGTTGAGGAAGATTGTGGTAAGGTCATATCATCTCTTATTTATATAATTGTAGCCATACTCCATCACTAACTTAAAAGGTATGTGGTGTCCAATGCTTGTCATGGTATTATGTCTACTTCACATTAGATTGTTTTAGAATGGTTTGTAGTTTATGTTTAATGTGTCAAATGTGTTCAATGAATTGAGAATATTTTTCAACTTATTTTTTATTTGAATAAGCTTTTTTTATGGTGGAATAGGATAAAATATGTTAATTTGTGAAAAAGGTTATAAATGAATTCAAACCTGGAAATGGATCTAAACAGTACCATTGTACAAAGCTTTGTTGTAGTTTTACTTAACTAAAATAAATATTTCATCATAGTTAAATTATTTATTTGAATTGTACACTCTAATAAGGTGCATTATAATCCTATTTAACACTTTTATATGTCCATAATTTATTGGATAAGATTCAATAGACTTATTAACCTTTATATCTAGTATAGACTAAAGTGATTTTTATAAATTTCTTAATAACCTTGAATCTTTATAAGATAAGATGTTTTATGGGATTTCAAAGTGTATCAAGACATGTTTAATTTATAGTTGAGCTATTTCTAGAGATGATATTTATTTCCTATAATTTATTTAAATTGACATCTTTGAGAATCTATCAACTACAACATAAACATAATTATTACCATGTTTGGTAGTACTGTAGATTGATATAAAGTCCATAGAAATGGATTCCTAAAGAACCAATTAAATCATAAAAGGTGTGTGAAAACCTTTCTTATTATTAATCAACTTGAAAATTACACATGTGATACAAGACTTGATGTATTTGGATACATAATACCTGAGATATGGTCAGAAGAAGTACATCTGAACCATTTTAAGAGTGTATTTAACCCCAAAATGTCTTAACACATTTATAAAATGAGTCACCCATATTAGTTTCTATTTCCATGGCTCATTCAAAATGTACAAGTTCCCAAAGTGATATACCAGTCTATATTATTAGTTGGGAATTGAATTAATGAAAATTAAATTTTTAAGAGATTTTTAAGAAATTCATATTGAATGAATATGTGGTATCAATCAAAATATATACTTCAAAACAAGGTTTTTTTAATCAATCATGAATCACAAGTTTTGACACCATATGAAATGTATTTGTTTATTTTTCCACATATTTGTCCTTGCCTTGGCACAACTAAGAGATATTGATGTATTAGTTATCATATTTTTTAATGGGATAATAGGTTTATTTGAGTGGTTCTACAAAACCATTCCATGTGTCTATAGATATATATAATTTAACTTCATATTCATGATTTTCATGTCAATTGAAATAGTTTTCCCACCATTTCTTTACTGATAAATTTTTATATCCTACATCAACATAGTGGAAACCACTATGACTATGATAATTTATTTTAACCTTATTGGTTATGGAATGTTATTTAGATTACATATTTCTTTTGAATTACTATTTTGATTAGCTAAATCATGATGACTAATAATTTAAATATGAGTTTCACTATTTAAGTGCTTATGCATTGTATAATGATGTGATGATTTCTACATTATGTTTTGATATAAATGTAGTATTTAGCTTAATATATTAGTTTATGTTGATATTATTAGTTTCTTTATGTTTACAATTATTATGGACTAACTTCCTTATTTCTCTATATGTAGTGGATGTAGGATGTTATATTTGATACCTTGCAATATAATCTTAAGGGAGGGCATCATCAGGGAGAGGGTGGTAGATCATAGCAATTGGAGATAAAAAGATTAAATTCATAGCATTCATACATACACATTTAATTTATTTATTTTCATGATAGGCATGATCTATAATTTCACTGTACCTAGTATGTGGTTATGATATTGCTTCAATGGTCACATTTAGTTTTTCTCACTAAGTGTATTATTATATTGCTTTCATACATGATAACTTATATTCTTACATTTCTTGTTTCATTGGATATTAGTTTTATATTATTCTATTGGGAATTTTGACAACCATCTATATTTTTAATATTCATGTGGAATTATTGGTATTCAGATGGTTTGTTTATCATAGTTCTCTTATATAGTCATATTCATACTTGCATATAAATTATTATTCTAGTATTTGTTAATTGGTCATATTTTTAAGAAGTTAGTATTGATGCATAGTACTTTATCTTTTTTGTATAAAGCATTTTGTGAATAGAAACAACATAATGGAACATAACATACCTCATTTTGTGGGTCATTAGAAACATAGGAAACTTTTAATCACATTATGATGTGCATTGAATAACTTAGAGTAAATTATGAGACCATTAGAATATGAAATTAATATAGAGTTTAATTATTTTCTAATGGAATGATTATATAGTGCACATTTTAAGAATTGATCAAAAAACATAATTTATTCATTTCAAATGGATTGGGTTTTACATGAAGTTCGAGGCAAAAATTGAGTTTTGGATAAAAACAAGATTTTTGAATTTTTATTAGGATGACTTACATAAAGGCATGATGTTACTATGAAAAATGTACATGGCATTGTAACCCTATTCAGTTGGGCAAATGATAAGTGAACTAAGATTACAATTAATACATACATTTATGGATTTCTATTGATTGTTTAGAAGGGGAGAAGATACCTCAAAATTAGTGACATGCAATGATGAACTAGGAGAGTATATAAATAATAAGTAAGGATAAAGGAATTATGAGAAGTGCATTGACTATAGAGGAAGGAAACAAGTTGTCAATGGAAATGACTTAAAAAAAGAACCTACTATCATTTTCCAATTTTGAGGCAAGTAACAT
Source organism: Torreya grandis (assembly GCA_037957365.1). Classification (NCBI taxonomy): domain Eukaryota; kingdom Viridiplantae; phylum Streptophyta; class Pinopsida; order Cupressales; family Taxaceae; genus Torreya; species Torreya grandis. The sequence continues at coordinate 379,618 of JARHVA010007347.1, forward strand.
TTTCTTTTAAATATGAGCATGGTTTAAATTATTGTATTGATTTAATTAGATTATAGCATGGGTTAATTTATTCCATTCATGTATTTTTTAATATTTAGTTGTTAAAGATAAAAACCCTTATGGAAATAATTGTGAAACTCATAAATTATGGAAAATCGATAGTCTAGCCCCACCATGATTTTTAATTGTTTGTGTTTAAACCTTAGCAGTAAGATGATATTATAAACCAAAATATAATTATTGCTTTAAAATATGGTTATAATATCATGTGTTTCATGTGGACTATTGGTTTTGGGAATTTTTCATTGGATTTTCTATGTCTATGAACTAGGGATGAGATCTTATTCTCACACACAAGTCCATAGAGGGGATATTACAAATGAAATATTTAGAGTTAAATTGAGTTAATAATTAAATAATAATATTTTTTCATCCTATTAAATGGTTTTATGGTCTAAATAAAACATGTTTCTAGCATAATCAACTAAAGGGGTTAATTTGGTATAACTTAAGTCAAGTAGTCAAAGATATTGAGGATGGAGATATATTGATGATTATATTATATAGTTATTGGTAATGATTTATATGAATAAAAAACATTAATGTGAGATATATTAATATATTATATATCTTTGAATGGATTAACTATATATTTCATGTTTTGATCACCTTTCAATGGTGCATAATATTTCAATAATGCATTATTTTTAATATTCCTCATAAAAAACCATGATCTGATGTCTTCATAGAGGAAACCACTATCTGGGGTTTTTGTGGAGGAAAATACTAAATATTAACACATTATTATTCTCTAATATAACCATAACACACCTCCTCCACACACCTCAAAATGCCATCCACATTTTTTTTGATATTGGTAAAGTCAGGGATTTGAATGGGGCCTTTCCCTTTTACATTAGAGAAAAAGATAGAAAATTCAAAGCACAAAGATACACCTCTTCTATAAAAATATTAGATAGGCTATATATAGGTTGTAAACTAACAACAATCCAACAACAAAACTAAAAATAAAACATAAAATTGTGTCCCCTTCTAAACAATTATATTTTGTAGTTAAAATGGTCATATTCAATGGTTCAATATCCTTATCAAAGTGAAATTTTATCTTTTTCTTAACCACCGTCTAATCTCCCCCATCACCAAAATTAGGTGAAATAAGAATAGTGATCTAAATGAACCTAAATATTGAAGGTTATTTATAGACACATGAACAACAAAATTCTCATTTAGCTACCTCTTTTTAGATTTCTTTCCTCCCTTATTTCCTTTAGTCTAAAATCTTCTTCAATGGGTGTAATATACCTTTTATTTTCTAAAGGACCTTGAAATGGTGTCTGTAAAAATACATCTACACTTTCACCTTCCTTATTCACTTGTACAATTAGATATTCATAACTATCATCTTTCTACAAGGAATTCCCCTTTTTTTTATTAATGGTAAAATAGAGGGTGTTAATAGGTCCCACAACCTAAAACCAAGGAGTGAAAAGATATATCAATAAATGCTTACATGGATGCCTCTACTAGTGGCTATCAAAGATAACAAATAAAATAGGAAATGTCTACCAACTAGATAATGTAATAATCCCTATGATAGAGGAAGAAACACAACAAAACAATAATAGTAAAAAAACAAAAGACATCTAAGACCTATGGAACCATTTTACTTTTTTAGTCTGAGGGTTATGTTCAAAGGTTCTTTCTCATTATTAACTTTTCCTTTCCTTTTGGTACTCACCATTATCCACTCACCTCCTTTACTTGAATCAGGTATAATAAGAATGAATAGTTCCAAAGCATTTCTTAGGGTATGATTTAATAATGAAATCCTTATTAGATAAAATTCACCTTCAATAATAGGATTTGATGGATACTAAGACTTTAACCCCTCACTAGAAATGTAATCCTTAACCACTTTCTCCCCACATGGAGCTAAGAGTTACAGAAGAGTTTTTGTTACTATTTCTGGTGTTTTTAATTAATGTTCATTAGTAATCACCTCCACCACAAAGTTTTCATACTCTTCACTTTTATTGTTACTAGCTTTGACTTTTGCATGCCCTAATTTTACATCTTTCCACCAAGTATTTCCTCCTTTATGCTTGATGTTTGGAAAATAATTTACCTAATTCCCTATAAGGAAACATACACAACATATAAAATGTAAGTCTTCTTAAACTATAAATTCAACCCAAGTTTATTCTTCACACCTAGTTCCATCTAAACTGAGAGGTCTTTGGAAAGATCAACATATACAAGGAATCGGGCATAGGTGGAATGACCCATTTATTCCATTAAAAATCCTCATATAAAAATTATCTAATAACACTACCAATGGATTTAAAGACACCAGTATTCCAAAATTACTATGGTACATTTGGTAACCAAACCTATATTGGTTTTATACTAAATAATTTAGTATGGGGGTTAAAATCTAGATGACCTATTTTTATCATCAACATGTGCTTGTCCCAAACCCAAGAAAAATTAAAATAAATGTCTTTATCTTTATAAAAATAAAAAATAACAATGAAAATACCTTGAGCACAGGGCCAAATTTCATTCCTGCCTTTAATTAGAGTTTGTCATTTATTAGTGATCCAGCCATGGTGATCCCAAAGACTAGTCCAAAATCCTTCAAACTTGTAGATCATTACATTCTTATCTAGCATCTCTTCTAATTCCAAGATCACATCAAACACCCTATTTTCAAAAATAATGATGGGGTTGAATTTATATAGGCTAAAGACTTAACCATACCCTTTTTAGTCATTGATTTTGCATAAGAAGGGTGTTAAATGGTACCAAACCTTACAAATTGTCTCTTCCTAGATATTATAACCACCTCCGTCAACATTAGATCATGGCCTGTAGCATAAAATCTTCCTTTAGGGCCCTGATTGATATGGAAATTATTGAATAAATATTCCCTATAAGACTTTTTGCATGTATGAAAATAGGGTTTGAAACCCCTATTTTAGCTTCTACCAATAGATCTTTAGTCAAATTATAACATGCCATTGATAGAATCTAAGCTTCTATGTTTCCTTGTACTTCCCCTATAACACCATTAGGCCTCTCCCCTCTAGCAGGATCTACAACTACCATTGAATAGTTCTTTCCCCATTTTCCATCACTTAGGGCTTTCACCTTCAACATAATGTGTATTTCCCTTATTTTGTTTAATTTACAATAATTTATTAATCAAATAACTAGTTACAAAGCATCTTTAACATCTAAAGATTAAACCTTCATAGTCATAGTTTGTAACCACATTCAATCCCTAACTTACAATTTAACATGTGCAGGAAGATCCTTAGTAATATATAGATTAACAAGTATTTTAGCATAGGTTATATGACCCATATATTTGGTTTTAGGATCCACATCATATAATTCACCCAATGAGTGTCCTATAATCTGAAGTAAAGAATTATCCCAAAATTTAAGGGGTAAATGAATCCAAGTCGGTCTAAAATTAAAAAAATTAGTAAGAGGGTTAAATGTGGGATACCATTACTTTATCAAAATCATTATTTCCTATCTAGTTCACACACCCAAAAATATTTATTAATTACATCTATGTCCTCCTCTAAATCAAAATGATAATAAAATTTCCTTTAGAATAGAGATGAATTTAAATCTTACCTTGTATCTAAACACTCCAATGCTTAGATATCCATTGGTGTAGATCTAGAATATAAGGCCACATCCCATTGAAGCATCATATCATGACTCACTCCAAAATCCAATCCTCTTGATCTAGAACCTCTATAAGATTCTCCTTTGAAAAGGAAACCCTAAGACTATTTTCTGCCAGATGAAAAAGCTCTCTTATTTCTAGCATTTGAAGATTGCAACACCTTTCTAGCAAAGGTAGGTATAAATATAGTTAAGATCATATAGTTTGCAACCTATATTTTTATAAAATTAATTAATCAATAATTATTTTACTAATTTAACAAGTATACCTTGAAATATGATTTAAAATGTATATAAAACCATGCGCTCAACCCTAACTACCTCAGAAAATATCAAAAATTAGATATTTCATTTTTTAATGTGTATAGAATTAGGTCTAATTTGTAACCATAATATTTTTTTCCAGTTTAGATGAATGATTCAAAAGAAACATAAACAAAGATGAACATGAATAATCATGGAATATAGAACTACAAAAGACATAGTCAATAAACATAAATAATAACCTTAAATAAATAAAAATAATAAAAAATAATATATATAGAAAGAGGACACTTAGTTAATGTTCTATACTATTTTAAAGGAAAATTTTGATAAAATGGATAATGTCTAGCATGGGTAAAGTTGAATTTTTTAGGGTTGATAAAAAACATGCATTTGGCTATGTGTGTTACAGGTCTATGCCTGAAGTAGGTCCATGCCTGAGGCTCACTAATCCAAGCCATTCTCAAGCCTTAAAACTTGTGTTTAAAATATAAAATATAAGAACCACATATGCATAACTACCACGTATGTGAAACTACCATGTACGTAGACTATTTTACTACTAGTCTTTAAAACTATGTAAGTAGTTTTACATTTAGTCATGGACATTTAGTTTCTTATACTTAAAATTATATTTTATTTATATAGTTTGAGGATGTTTGATAGTGGTTTTATACCTATAGGATCTATAATTCAAATTATAGGTGTTAGAGGATCCTATCATATTTTAGACTTAGTCAGATTCCAAGGGTTCAGGGTTTTAGACTTAGCCATATTTTAAGGTTTTAATATTTTTGGGAGACATCATAGGAGATATGAAGGCTTCATGAAGGGATTTAGGTATGATGTAATATTATGATAACATCTCGCATAAAGTGCCACAAGTTGGTCCCACCCCATTCCCTCTACACCCATTAAGGTATACACTCTAGGAGAAATGCATCGGTGAGCCCCTAATTCATACACAAATCATCTAATGCAAAAAGGCATACACAAGATGATTTAAAATTATTGCATACATTTCTGACAATAATCCCATAGAGAAAACACATGCATCACTTATTTTATTCTATAGATTATGTATATTTCAGCTCTAGTTGTAAAATTATACTTAAATGTTTATTTTATTTATATGTACCATACATGCCACTATAATAATAAACTATTTTGCATACATGGTTTCATAACAACAATACCATGTACATAGTTTTAGAGACTAAAACCACATATATGGTCCTGGATCAGTAATTACTAAGCCTATTTGCCAAGACCACATATGTATTTTTTTTAAGTCTCATACATAGAAATGTTAAAATATGTTTGAACATAAAATGTGTCAACATTTTGGCCCCTAACTCTGTGCATTTACCCTGGTGATGTAATCATAGTGGAAATCACCTCACATATCTCATGAGAGTTATATCATGGAATTTTAGGGGCCTAAATAACCCTAAAAAATGCATGGGTTAAGAATTTAATGTTGTCTTAATAACCAGATATATATTATTTCTCTAAGAAACCAAACTAAATAGTGATGAAGCCTCTTAGTTGTTAAGTATGATTTTGGTCAACTAAAAGGACTCTTTTATTATTGTTGATGGAGCTTCAAGGAGCCTTGTTATAATCTAGTCTTCCTCTAAAGTGGTATTTGTAATAGAAACAATTGAAATATTATTGGATGAATACTCATAAGGTTAAGGGTAACAAGATGATCATATTTTCCAAGAAATGAATTCACATCAAATCATGCATCAAGATATGGAATGCAGAACTTTTCAAAAATTTGTTACTAGTTGAATTGGAAGTTCTACACATCAATGAATAAATCCATTTGAGATATAAATATTGAGAGTGATAGCTTAAATAAGGATATTATAATATGTAATTATTTCATTATTTGAGTAGAGTGCACAAAATTTTAAATAAAAATTGGTTCATATGCTCAACAACTAGTGAGTAGATCAAACAAGTTTTAAATGTATAAAAAGTGGTAATGAGTTTATTTGAATATCTGTTGACTTCCATGCTGGCATCTAATCTTCATTCATCCCCAGAATTATCACTAATGAAAAAAAAATTCTTTGATGTCTACCTTTTTTAATAAGGAAATAATAAAAATTCATGTTTTCAAAGTAAAATCACAAAGCTCTAAGGCAAGATGGTTTCACAACCACTTTATTTTAGCCTACTTGGCCCATTTTGGGGGATAACATTATTGAAGTTTTGGATGAACAAATGTTAAAAGGCTTATGGAAAATGAATTCAATGCCACTTTCATATCTATACTTCTTAAAGATTCCAACCAACCCACCTTTAGTGGCTGAATACCTATCTCTCTTTGTAACACCAATTATAAAGTAGTGTCAAAATTAATATGTTCTGGGATTAAATATTTCATTTTAGATCTACTCTAGAGTGAATGGGTTCTTTATCCCAAGTTAGAATATCACCATTGTCATTGACAAAGTCAAACGGAGATTCTTGATGAAAGTGTTGGAGATATTTGGTTTTGATCAAATTTAGGGCAATTAGATGTTTAATTGCATCTTTAGAACCAAATTTTATGTTTTAATCAATGGTAGTCAGAAAGGGTTTTTTGAATCTTCTTGGGGTATTAGGAAAGGGAACCCATCTACCTTTCCTTTTTGGTATAATTATTAATGCTTTGGGGAGGGAAATCAATGTTGTGTAGGCTTATGTCTCTTTAATATGTCTTCATGTTATTGATCATGCATAATGCTTAACACATTAACAATTTGAAGATGATACCTTTCTATTTAGAAAAGTTTGGATGAGCAAAGACAAGAAGTTAAAGAGCTTATTAGACATTTAATTAGCTTCTAGTCAATTAGGAAATGAAATGAAGAAGAAAAAATTTCTTCGTCAACACTTTTTTTCAAGATTAAATGGGACTTTTTTGGCACTTAGGTTTCAAAGTCTGTAAAATTTCAAGCAAGTGCCTTAAGGTTCCTATGCTTATATTAGGAATGATAATAAAAAAGAATTATTATTTGTTATGATAATTTGTTGTCAAATGTATTTGGTGGAGCTAGGAAGGCATCACTTGGGGATAATTTGATTTTATATTTCGAATCAAAAATAAGTTTTTAGTAAGGGAAGTTGTTGTCTTTATCTAGTTGTGTAACCTAGATCAAATTAGTTCTTATATATCTTATGATTTACTTAATGTTAGTCTTACGCCCTCCAAAAAACATGTTGTCCTCCCTCAAATAGATAATGAAAAACTTATTTTGATAGGGTTGTAGGGATAAAAGGAAAATTCCATCATTAAAATGGAACAAAGTGTGCTTGCCTAAAAGTGTTGAAGTCACGGGGGTTAGAAATATTAACTTTTATAACCAGGCCTTGGGTGTTAAACTGATTTGGGGAATGTACTCTAAGCTAGATGATCCATGGAGAAGAATTATTTGACTCAAATATATGGTCTTCCTTGATCCAAAGAGTATTATTGAGATTGAAAATCCTCTGCAAGGTTCCCATATTTGGAACTTTTTGCTTCTTTGACTTCTTCTTATCAATAATCAGATTACTTGGGAAATTAATAGTGGGATGAATACTTGTCTTTGGGATGATTATTGGAATGTCCACAAACCATTAAGGGATGAAATAGGGTTGGCTAAGGATAGATCCATTCTCTCTATCATGTGGGGAGAAAAAGTGATTGATTACTTGGATCCAGATTCTCAAGGTAGGATCAGGGTCTGGAAGTGGAAATGTCTTCATAATACTCTCATTTTTGAAGCTCAAAAAAAGTTTATTTCTATTTTTATTTCCAAGTGGAAAGTATTTATGATCCTAACATTTATCCAGATGTAGTAGTGCCAAGGAAATGTCGACTCCTTACTGTTAAAACAAACACACCAAGAAATCTCTAA